>JAXQQM020060910.1:0-49369 GCA_034641835.2 Pinus albicaulis | reverse complement strand
GGGCCTGTTTCCATTATTGATAGGTGACCTCGTGCTCAGCATTTGATCATCATCATGGGTCTTTAACTGAGTGGTTTCCCCTGTGTTCGACGTCAGCACACATTATCACACTTGGGATTCGTGCAGTACCTGGATTTCCATTTGACCCTATCGGTGGATTTCTCGCCTTTGTGTCAGCTTTCATTATTGGTTGGTTCAGAGGGTTTCTTCCATGCGCTAGCTTCATCTTGTGCACGTCGGAAACGTACTTCGGTTTTGGTTCCATCACTCTCCTTCGTCCGATTCCTTCCAAATCTTGGCATGCGGGTTACACTCGCGCTGGACTGATGTGGGATGCCTTAATGCCTTCCTTCCAGCAGATCTTTTCCCATCGACTTCGACTCATTGCTCTGGGAACAAGGTCTAGAGTCTTTTTGTCAGTACCTTAGGGTTTGCAGTCATCAGTGGCAGACTCTTCGCTATCGACAGTGGGGATTCATCATTGCCTCCTGATTGGTAGATTCTCTCAAGTGTTCGACTTCAACTCATTCATTCGCACTTGTTAGATTGTACTGGGGCACCTTGACACTCATTTTCATTATTGGTGGGTTGTCTCGCGTTGGTTAACGGTATTCATCATTGACCGGTAATCCAACGATTTCTCACATGGTCGACTTCAGCTCATTTATTCCCAGTGTGTAGAATTGTGCCATTGTGATCGGTGAAGACCTCGGGTTGCATCAGCATTTCTCGGTTCACTGTTGACAGTCCTTTCAGTTTCTGCCAGTGTTGCCGTCCACCCTTATATGTTGCAGTTCAGCACAGCAGCATCTTATATGTTGATCCCAGAGTTGCGTGATTGTACCGTTTGATCCGCCTCCACATCCGGGGGTACTGGAGATTCGCCATTTCGATCGTACATCCGCGCTGTACCATTCTCGATCGCTTACATGTGATACTTGGACACATTGACACAGCATTTGTTTCTTTCCGGCCCCCGTCGATGATTCACTATGTGCCTTCGCCCAGTTATACTTGTATACATGTTGGATCTATTCGTACTTTCTATATATATGATGTATTTCGATCGAGCAGGCATGCCCGCCCCGCGCATGCAAGCGATTCTCCTCTCCGGTTTCTTTCGAATTTGCGTGCCGAAACCGGTGAAGAGTGCCGTCCTCTCTTGTTCTCGCGAAGTTCTTTCTATGTGCATAATACTTATACATTTCGGCCATCATGTACCCCTTCTGACCTCATATATTAGGGGGCATCTGTTATAGCATCATTTCTCACCTCGACATGATTCATGATTGCTTCATGGCTTTATGGGCACCCATTCCTACAGACTTGGACAAATTCACTTAAAAACAGTGGAAAATCCTCCATACGCGACTATGCCCGTGTTTTTCCGCGTGTATACGCGATTACATCTAGACTTTTCCGCGTATGCCATTTTAATGATTAAAAAATATATAAAAATCCCTAATTTCGCGCTGGGTTGATGGTTACTCAGGTAGTTCAACCACCCCAGCCCGTGGCCAACTGTTTCCAACTGCTGAAAATACTTGGAGGGACTATAAAAAGACCTCATATGTATGGCCTAAGGGGGAGAGAGAATTATTATTATTATACTCTGTTGGTTCCCTATCCAAGTCTGATTCCCCGTGCCTCCTGCACTTTCCCAGTTCATTTCAGGAAACTCTTGTTTCCTTGAGATACACATCCCTTTATATGTTATCTCGTGTGCACTCATTTGGAAGGAGTCTTAGCGAGGCAAGGGCTGGACGGATCCGGACGACGGTCTGCGAAGGCCTTGGAAGGATCAGGTGATCTCTCCACTTACTTTTGTACGTACTATTTTATAATACAGAAGTATCATGATGTTCCCGATATAAACGTGTTAGTGTATGCTTTAATGTATGAAGAATATTTGTTATACATGCATTCATTATGATTTATTTAATGTTTTATATGAATCACACTAACATATAGAGTAGAAATATACTGTACAACTTGTCCTTTGTGCTGGTTTCTTCTTGTATTTCAGGTGAAGGAGGAAGGACGGTTGCAGGGAGTTTGAACTCCACTTGGATCTACTTCAAACGTAGGACCAACGGGTAAACCTCTCATTCTACTCGATTTCGTTTTTATGAATGTGCATGATCGTGTGAGTCTCTGTTAAGTAGTACGCCCCTGCTCTGTGGAGGTTGAATCCCAACCAACCTCTAGGGTGTTAAATCCCCGAAACAGCTTACAAACCCTTTTTGTCCAAGCGCACAGCGACAAGGCTGAGAGCACAACGCTAAGGTCTGAGCACGCAAAGCCAAAGATTTCTTCACAGGGTCCTATCGGGCAATAGCGTAACGCTTTGGAAAGGACGCAGCGCCAGCTCCCAGGTGCACAACGCCTTCATAATTTGCATGGAGGAAAAATGGAAAACACACATCGTCAACTCCCAGGCGCATAATGCCAAGCCAAGTGTGCAACACCAAGCCAAGTGCGTAGCGCCAAGACCGTTTTCCCAAATTTTTCTCTCCTTGAAACTTCTAATGCTTTGCAAGGAAACAATGATTCATTTGAAGTGTGAAATGGACTTTTATAGGCTTATGGATTTAATTTAACTTTGAAAACCCACTTTCTAATGTCAAAGGTCCTTTTTCTTTTCACTAACCCCTTTACACTTTTTTTTTGCATGCAGGTTTGTTAAAGTCATGAGTTGACTTTTTTTTTGCTCCTTGAGGCATGACAAGTTCATTTTGACAACTTTGGGATTTCAACACAAAGTAGCATCTTCAAAATCTTCTGTAGTTTCCACCATAAAACTCAACTCATCTTTTCCACCTTCTTTGGCTATATTTTTCAAAACCCTTGGTGTCTGCAGTTCTTCACAACAATCATTAGTGTTGTCTTCTAAGTTCTCTACAACCCTTTCAAGTTCATTCATTTATGTCCAGTTCACCTCACCTTTTTCCATATTTCTTCAATATTTTCTGATAGACTTTCTTCATGTTTTTCTTTGTGTGCTTCCTCCATGTCATTTTCGTGCAAGTGATCATTACTTTGGCACTCAAATGGACTTAACCAGTTCATAACCCTAGTCATCTACAAGACCAAGTGTTTCCTCTTTCCCTTGCTATAATTTTTTTTCATTCAAGAGTAGATAGTCTGCCTCATTAGTACCTTTTGCTAATAAAACTCTCAACACTCCTGCAGAAGTGCCAAAATTTGTCCATTTTTCTCATTAGTAGGTTCTTAACTGAGAAGATAATCCTCTTTAGGGTTTTTTAGGTCTTTCTTTAATAACCATGTCTTGAAATTCTATTACATCTGAGCCAGATTCTAGCAAAGGAAAAGCAATTCCTGAAACATCCAAGGATAACCTTAAAAAATGTAAAACCCTAATGACCTAATGGGAGGGTCCTTTGACCTGATTTTGACTGAAATTTGACATGGATATTTTCAAGTGAAAATAGAGTACTGTCATAGGTTATTATGCCCAAAGGGACATGGGAATGAGTTAGCTATAGGAAACCCTAGAGGGAAGGTGGAGTTTATGGGCAGGGGAAAACAGGACAATGAGGTTATAGGCAGGGAAGAAGGATGAAGATGAGAGGCATAAGCCCATAATGAGTCTTTTAAGAGCAACATGGTGGCTTTGGGAAGACCAACTGAGGAATAGTGAAAATAGTTTTATAAGTATAATGAAGGTAATGAGATTTCTAAAACTCAAGATATTCAAGAAATATTATTTTCAGAAATCTATAACCATCGTATAGTCATCTAAAGATAGTGAAAAATATTGATGACTAACAATAGCTCCACTTGGGGAGGGCAGCTCCTTCAGGAGGTGTCAAGAACCTCAGATCTCTAATTTTGTAGATGAGATGCCTCACATGCTTGTTGTTTTCCTTCATTTTTCTTGGTTAGGGTTTCAAGTCTTGATTTTTCCTTTTGTAGCTTTGAGATTGCAATTTGGTTTTTCTTGAAGTATTTCTTGGCCCTCCTTATAAATCTGTTATTATCCTTGTTTTCCTTCTCCAGGAGTTTCTCAAGATGTTGGTTGGCCCTGTCAAGCCATTTTTCCCTATTGTCATTCAAAATGATGGAAAATTGTTCATTCAATGTGAGCTCATTAGCAAGCTCAACCTCCTTTTTCCTCTCTAGTTCTAGAGCTCTTTTCAACCCTCTAGTCCTAGGTATTTTTCTTGGAACTTTTTCTTCATTTGGGTGCATTTGGATTGTTAAACCCTTGAACATCATCTTTTCTTTTGAAAGAAAAAACTATCTACTTCTACCCTTATATCATCCAAAGGCTCAAATTAGGCTGATGTGCTATTTTATTCTCTACCTAGTCTACTTATCTGTTGAGGTTAAACTGTTTCACAAATTTTCCTTCTCTAATCTATCAACAGGAAATTGAAAGAATGACGTAATCAAGATTAAGCAGATTGATTTGTCATGAACTGTGGCATTTCGGACAAGCTGCACATAGATTTTATTCTTGCAAAAGGTAAAACTAAAAACTGAGGGCTCTAATCCGACATTTTTCATTCTCCCCTCTCTTTCTTTTTGGTTCAGATTTGAACTTTGGAACCAATATATTTTCATATCTTCCTACTGATAAGCCAAGTTTAGACAGTTTGGAAAATCTTCATTTTCTAACTTATCAACAAAAATTCAAAAAATTTTCAATCATGATTAGGTTGTATGATTGAACAAGACCTTTTTGTCAAAAATTAGTGGCATTTGGACTTGCACACTTTCAAAAACATTCTTTTTTGGCATGGGGCTTTACCTTTTCTTTTATCTGCCCTCTTTTCTCTTTTTGTTATTTTTCTCTCCTTTTGTCAAGGCAATTTAAAACTAAAAATATGCTCATAGTGTTGAGCTTATTTGCAATACCTATCTATCATATTCTAACTCAGAGGTATATTTTGGCTAGGTGAACTCCCTTCTCAAATGAAACCAATCAAGCAAGTGACTAAATGATTGATTTTAATTTAGCCCTTTAGGTATGCTAAAAAAACAAAAAGGCCACTCCCATCTCACTTTCTTTTGAACAGCAGTGCTCGAGATCTTATTTACACTCTGCAACAAACCATTCCTGACATAGCATGTTCCTTCTTTAGATGCCTCTAAGAAAACAGAAAAGGGATCTTGAAATAATACCTGGCTCTGAGGATTTGAATTATCAGCTGTATCCAGGACCATTCCTTTCTCCAACTTGTTAAGCTTGGGATTCTTTTGAGAAAGAATCTCTCCCCCCTCTTCATGATCATATGTCTTGGAAGCCTCATAATATATTTCAATTTTGTCCTCTAGAAAACCTGATATGCTTTGATTGAGTGGGCTGAGTTCTGTCTAAAAGCCATCATTTTGATGATCAAGAACACTCTTTGGCAATAAGTCTTCTTGAGAAGACAGTACAACACCAATATCAATCTATTATTTTTTTTCTTCATGAGGCAATGTTGCAATACATAAATTAGTAGAAGAAAAAATAGAAAATGTTCCTTCATATAAAAGTTTAGGGGTTGGCTGTATGTTTAGAATCTGATTGATTTCTTCTTCAGATAAAGGAGGAGGCAATCCTTGTTTTCTTTGTATTGGACAACAATTGTTTTCTTTTTCTTGTGAAGACTGATAATGAGGATGAATGTCTTATTTGTTGTTAATAACAATACCCAAAGACTGTTGTTTTCTGATTGTATTAAGGTTGTCTTTGATGAACTGAAATGAAGCACAACAAAGAGGTAAAGATCCTTCCCTTTCTTCCAAACTTTCTGCACTTTCTTCTTCACTCTCATATCTAATTTGAATTTGTTGATCTCTATATTTAAGCTGCTGAAAATGATTGTCTTTGTCCGACAAACTAGTTACTGGTTTTTCTGTAGTGTTAGCTTGAGTTTGGAGAACATAATCATCATCATATTGATCATACTTGGGTAGCTTATTCATAGAAGGAATGTTATCCAATATGCACACTAGATCAGCAGATTTCTCCACCATATGTTGACCTACAAGATTATTTTCTGATCTATGGTAGTTGGGATTAAAAGGAGAGTGTTTATGGCCAATAGCTTCTTCTTTTCTTGGGATTGAAACACAGTGGTTTTCATTCTCTTGTGAATGATCATGAGGTTGAATGTCTTCTTAAGCCTCATATAGAAGAGATGGTGAATCATCACTTGTCCCTTTAGATAGATCATGTGGATTTTCTTTCATTCCCTGATTGATTTCATGCTCAACCAACTTCTGTTGGTTGTTATGACAGTTAACTTGAGTATGAAATTCATGAATTGTCTCTGATAAATCCTCTGGGTGCCAATATATTTTTATAATCTGAAATGAATCAAAGCATAGGGGTATAGATTCTAAATGTGTTGACTCCTCCTCAATTTCAGATTATGTGACCTCAAGATGGCTTAGGGGGAGAAATTATGGATATGAAAAAGGGTTTGTATCATCCATCTCGTCCCTGATTGATTCCCTAGAGCATTCCTCCTTGTTTCTATTTGCAACCTGATTGTAATGCTTTCTTAATAGGGAAGCACAAGATGTAGGAAGGGAACTTAGTCTTTCTTGAAAACTTTCTACATTTTCTTCTTTGCAATCTTGCTCAGCATGCACATTTTGATTGTTATCTTTGCATTGTAATGACCGAGCTTGTTCTTCCCAAGAAAATAGTACTGGATTTTTTGAATAGTCAACTCCAACCTCGACATTGTACTCTTCCACTTTCCTCCTATTAATTATATGCATTGCTTTGTTAACTGTGTTTGTCAACATATCTAGCTTTATCTCTAAAGATATCAGTTGCTCTTTATCTACTTTTTCATTCTCTATTGCTCTTAGCTTTGCCTCCCTGTTCAGCATGTTGGCTTCCACATCAACTGCCATCCTTTGCATTTCCTCCAGGGTTGAAGGGTCCATTTCTCTTATCTGGAATGCCATCTCTAGGTCAAAGGCATCTGGGTAGTGCAAGAAAGCCCACCCTGGGGGTGGCTTTATCTTAGCAGGCATTTCATGGTATACTTTATTGAACCTAGCTAAAAGGTGTTGTATTGTCTCCCCTGGTTGTCTTTTTAGATGGTTATACTCTTCCATGATGAAAAAAACATTTCCCAGGACCACCCACCTATCTAGTAATACTTGAGTGAATTGATGAAAATTTCTATTGCTTGAAGTTGGAAGATCTCTGAACCAACTTTTAACTTTTCGTTGCAATGATAGAGAAAACATTCTGATACGTACCTCATCTTCTTCTACCTCAGACAGATCAAGGAGGTCCTCAAGATTTTGAATGTGTTTTTCAGCGGTGGCTTTTTAGTTTTCTCCATCAAATCTGGGTATTTTGTTTATACAATTTGCAGGGAGGTCATGGAGGATAGGAGGCAAAACCAGAGGCTTGTATATGTCCAGAATTTTTACAGGTATAGGAAGTACAGAAGGAAGCTTATAACCATTTGAGATTTTAGCAAGAGTTGGTGAGATATTATGAGGCTCATGTTTTCCTGGGTTCTTCATAAGTGCATCAGGAATGTGCACATGGTTATAAGTATGTACAGGGTCTACAATTTGGGGTTTAGCCTTTTGAAGCTCATGAACTTTCCAGTGATCAATGTAAACCTCAGTAGTATATTCTTGGCTAGGCTTAAAGTAAGATAGAACATAATTACAAATAAAAACAATGATCTCTTGGATCCAATTTGGGCTTACATACCCTCTCTTTCCAGGTTGACCAGTCATGTTTCAGGTTATTCCTCTAGTGGAGCCTTTGTATAGAAATGATCTGAATTTGGAGTTTCCAGGTGGATGATTACAACTTTAAGGTTGGTTGTTGTCCACCATCAACAACTAGATATTTCTGCAAGTTTTTAAAGTTTTCAGGTAGGGAACTTGCTTTGTGGATAAATCTACTAACATTTGAGTTTTTATATCTAGGATACTTCCTAAGGATTCTTTCAGGATTTTCAACTGTTGCAGGAGGGTTTGGGTTAGGATGGGTTTGGTGCAGATTTTTCTAGCAGCCAGAATTGGGACCCAATAGATCAGAAAAGTTTGAGAGTTTATAACAATTTTGAAACACAACCTAATCTGTACATAATTACTTTATCCACAAACTATTCTTGACTGGGTTCCTCTGATGTTTAATGACAAAATAAGTTTCCCAGTGGAGTTTGTGGAAAACCAATGGAGTCAACAGGCCTACTGCAAACCAGTGGAGTCACTAGGTGGATGATGCTAATAGTTTAAGGATTTGCTTGTTATCCACCATCAACAATTGGGTACCAATCTAGAGATATTTTTGGGTTTTATGAGTTTTTTATATAACACTAAGATTTTTAAATAGTGTTCCCCAGTGGATTCGCCATTATGTTAGGTCCTTGTAATTTGTCAGATTGGCAAGACCAAATAAACAAGGGTAACATCAAACTAACTTTGGAGTCCTAGGACCTAGCCTTCCTGGACTCAGAGAGGGCTCTCTCAATATTTGTATAAAATATATAACTTTTTTTTATTTAGGATGTTGATTTTAAGCTAGTTAAAATGATAGGGATCGTTTGTTTTGTTTTGTTTGGTTGGGTTGCTTGTTAAGAAGAACAGATAGAGTAAGAGAAATTCAAACCATTGGGCTATGGGGTCTATGAAAGGCTTGAAAAGTATAACCATGAATCAAGGGTGTTTCATAGGGAAAGTTAACAAAGCCAAATGGATCTTAATTGCTTATGTGAGTGTGAAATGAAAATTAAGTTGTGAATTTAGTAGGTTTAAAGGACAATTAAGAATCCTTTAACATATAATATAACAAGAAGAGTCTTTAAGAGCACTATGCTTAAGAAAGAATCAAAGGACAGGACGCACCATAAACTTCTTTGACCTAGCTTTATCAAGTAAACTTTGAGACAACAATCCAGCAAACCCTAGTTAGCAGGGAACTCCTAAATTCTCTAGTTATTCAGCTTCAGAGAAAGAAAACACTTAAGATAACAAACAAGTGAAGATAAAAGAGCAGGAAACTCCTAAATTCTTTAATCAGACTCTAAAAGACCTTCAAAGTGACTCTTCAAGATGGACTAAAGGACAGGGCAAACCATAAACTTCTTTAGCCAAACCTTAATTAGTAAATTTCAAATAAAAGGCCTTAAAAACAATGTTTCAAGCTACACCAAAGGAGAGGGCATACCATAAACTTCTTTGGCTTGACTCCATTAAATAAATTTTAAGACAACAAGCTAAGTGGAAATAGAGAGCAACTAAGTATTCTCCAATCAGATCTAGTAGAGGAAAACATCTAAACAACATAAAGTAGACAGAATTAAGGTGCCTCTCAACAGCATATCTTAGTCTAAACTTTCAACTTTGTCATAAGGGAAAAGATGAACAATATGGAAAACATAAGGAAAAAATTACAAATTTAGGACAACATCACCATTTAACAAAGTCCATGAATCATGTGAATGTGCTTTCTCCATTGATATTTAGTCCAAGACAGTTACAAAGCTCCAAAGCCAAAAACTCTCCACAACTCAAAGTCTATGAGATTTTTATCTCACCAATCAACCAACAACCAACTGAAGCATACATGCAGTATTTAACTGCAAAATGAGGAGGTGAAACCCTAGCTAGGGTTTTAGAAGTCATTTATCACATAATAAATGTATTTTGACCTTTGAGACCATGCAAGGCCAAAGGAAAAAATATCTAAACTCATTTATGGAAAAAATAACTTGTAACATAACTATTTGAGCTAATTTTGGAAAAAAGCTGACTTTAAGGCTTCAAAATATCTTTTTCAATAACTCCTAGCAAGGGCGTAGCTCCAAGGTACAGGGGCGCAGTGCCAAGACTGGAAAAATTTCCTATTTTGCAGCTGAATTTTGGAGGCCTTCCCGATGTCCAAATGAGCTCCATGATATCTCATTGGAAAGCCTGTCCTCTATAGTTTCCAGATCTGCCTTCAGTTTGCAAAAATTGTGCTCATTTTCCTTGTCAAAAATCAATTCTCCTAAGACTACTAAACGCGCAGCGCCAGTGCTGAAAAGGGGGTAGAAAGGTGATTTTTTGGTGGTTTTTGGCCTTTTTGAGGGACCAGTTTTGCTCCAAATGATCTGAAATTTTCTAAGGATGATGTCCTTAGCATGAGGAACATGAATATGTTGACCTTTCCCATTTAAGTGCCCCAAAAAAGAGCGCAAAACTAGTGGCGTTGCGTGTTTGGCCCAATTTTCTGCAAGCCAAACTGTCAAAAATAAAAAAAAGTGGACAAAGTGCCAAAATTTGGAACTTAGATTTCTGATCATGGTTGGGATTCTTGGGGGGACACATCAGAAATAATTTAGAGTTTTTCCTTCTCTTTTGGCTCATTTAGAGCATGAATCTTTGCAAGGGCTCGTTTGAGCTTGGCCCTTGCAATTCTGTTTCTCATGGCAAAATGTCTTGCCATCTTCCTCTGCATGTAAATGTCTCTCTTGGACTTCTCTAGCTGACCCTCTAGGTGCAATTTTTCCCTCTCAAGCCAATATTCTCTATCCTTGCTAATTTCTATGGCAAGCAGCTCACTTGGAGTGAGCTTCTCTACCAATTCTGCTTCTTTCTCTCTTTCCCGGCCTAAATCTTTCTTCAACCCAATTTTCCTTGGTATCTTCCTAGGAATTTGTTCTTCCTCATCCTCACTATCATCAAAAGTGCCCAAGATATCATCTAGCAAAGCCTTGGCTCTTCCAACCTCTTTCTGAGCTCTGATTGCTCTGATCTCACTGATGGCCTTCTTTATCTCTAATTGCTGGTTTTCTAACTCAAAATAGTTAATTACATTCTTTGCCCTACCAAGATTAGCTTGAAGCTTACTAATCTTGGCATCCTTGCTTTTGATAAGTATGTTTGTGATCCTCTCTTCATCCTCATCTTCAAGGTCAATTAGTTGAAACTATTTCTCAGTTTCATGTGTATCCTCCTCTTCATCAATGGCGTGCTCTGTAACCTTTTCCTTGCCCTTATCAAGTTGTTTTGATGATGAAGAAGGCATGGACCCTTACACCTTAAGTGCAAAAAACACATGCATGTAGCCCCTTCAATATGTCAAAGGAAATGGCTCTATGTCACTCATTTTAGTGCCATCTGTCTCAATGCTCTTTTCCATGCTTGATACTTTGGTGTCATGAGATGATGGTGAAGGATTGTGAAAATGTGATGAGGGAGGATCAACATGAGGTGATTGAATGTGAGTGGATGCTGATGCATGAGTAGTGGGATGTGATGTGGAAGTAGGAATTGGAGGATGAGATGAGGAAGGGATTACTTGTTGATGATGGCGATGTGGAGTAGTGAAAACCTCATGGGAAATGAAGGTATCCCATGGAATGTTTTTCTGCTGTAGTTGATGCATAACCACCATCTTGATAAGTGAATGATGGAAGAGGCTCTGCATTTTCTGATTGTAGTCTCTCTTTTTCACTATGTAGGCCATTTTTCCAATGCTACGGAAAAGATAATATGGTATATGCAGCATCCTACTCTGGTGAAATTCATAAGAAGACGGATGTGGTAAGAGTAGAGGCGGGAAAACCTTCCCTCACATGCGAAATACTTCATTATTATCTTCATTATGGGTGCATATATATCAAGAAGATGAGAAAAATGGAAGATGGACTTGTGGTGATGTTTATACCTAGGTTTGAGCTATGGTTTAAAATAACTCATGTCTAGGTTTTATTGCTTGAACCACTTTTCTCCCACACTTGGTATCCCCGTAGCAGCTGCAATGGCATCAGTGGACATCTCAAAGGTGACCCTGACAAGATTAACTTGTTTTTCATGCAAATTGATAATGAATAGTCTTGTTAGCTCTGGGTGGTTTTGGACTTGATGTACTTTTTCACAAAATTCAAAGTAGCTTACATGCTTGAAGTAGGAAACAGTAAGAGGAGATGCCATGAGTTCCTTTGTATTGAGGGGTTCAAATATTTTTATCTTCCCTCCCTTGTGATCATTCCTCCTTGGCATTTGTGCCTCACCACCACTGTCTTCACCCTCAGAAATTTTAAACTCTGTTTTGGAAACCCTGGGGCTAATGTGAAATGAGATTAAGGGAGGGTATGAAATGACAGTTTTGCAAATGAAGGGAATGAGTTAGAATGAAGGGAATGGATTTTGTGTCAAGCAAGATGAATGGTAGCCCTCAAGAAATGTAATGACCCCTACTTATGACTGATTTTCTTCAAGGAGGATGAAGTAGGGATGAAACAATGATTTCAAGCTTAAAACTTAGGGTTTGATTAGGGTTTCATTCCATTCAATTACGAATCATCAAATGGCTTTAAAAATATGGGTTATGTTATGTACTTACCACCTTAAGATTTCTTGGATGACTATGGCAAGAGTTTGAAGGAGATTTGGAGTGATTTGGGTGGTTGGAAGGCTCAAAAACCCATTCTATCCAAGCACACTGCGCCAAGGCTGAGGGCGCAATGCCAAGCTGAGTGCGCAGCGCCAAGGTTTGAGCGTGTAGCGCCAAGATTTCTTCACAGAGTCCTGTCAGGCAAGAGTACAACACTCTATCAAGGGGACAGCACCAGCTCCCAGGCGCGTAGCGCCTTCAGAAATTACATGGAGGAAAAATGGAAAACGTGCAGCGTCGACTCCCAGGCACGCAGCGCTAAGACAATTTGCCCAAATTCGCTCAGAAAACTCACAAATTCTTCTCTCCTTGAAACTTCTAATTCTTTTCAAGGCAACACTGATTCATTTGAAGTGTGAAATGGGCTTTTATAATCTCATGGATTGAATTTAACTTTGAAAACCAACTTTCTAATGTCAAAAGTCCTTTTTCTTTTCTCACTAACCCCTTTACACTTTTTTTTGCATGCAGGTTTTCTAAATTCATGAAGTTGACTTTTATTTTGCTCCTTGAGGCATGACAAGTTCATTTTGACAACTTCAGGATTTAAACACAAAGTAGCATCTTCAAAATATTATGTAGTTTCCACCATAAAACTCAACTCATCTTTTCCACCTTCTCTGGCTATCTTTTTCAAAACCTTTGGTGTTTGCAGTTCTTCACAACAATTATCAGTGTTTTCTTCTAATTTCTCTACAACCCTTTCAAGTTCATTCTTTTATGTCCAGTGCACCTCACCTTTTCCATATTTCTTCAATATTTTCTAACAGACTTTCTTCATGTTTGGCTTTATGTGCTTCCTCCATGTCATTTTCCTGCAAGTGATCATTACTTTGGCACTCAAATGGACTTAACCAGTTCATAACCCTAGTCATCTACAAGACCAAGTTTTTCCTCTTTCCCTTGCTGTAACTTGTTTTCATTCAGGAGTAGATAGTCTATCTCATCAGTACCTTTTGCTGATAAATCTCTCAACGCTCCTGCAGAAGTACCAAAATTTGTCCATTTTTCTCATTAGTAGGTTCTAAACTCAAAAGATAATCCTCTTTGGGGATTATTAGGTCTTTCTTAAATAACCATGTCTTGACATTCTATTACATTTGAGCCAGATTCTAGCAAAGGAAAAGCAATGTCTGAAACATCCAAGGATAACCTTAAAAAATGTAAAACCCTAATGACCTAATGGGAGGGTCCTTTGACCTGATTTTGACTGAAATTTGACATGGATATTTTCAAGTGAAAATAGAGTATTTTCATAGGTTATTATTCCCAAAGGGACATGGGAATGAGTTAGCTATAGGAAACCCTAGACGGAAGGTGGATTTTATGGACAGGGGAAAATATGGAAATGAGGTTATAGGTAGGAAAGAAGGATGAAGATGAGAGGCATAAGCCCATAATGAGTCTTTTAAGAGCAACATGGTGGCTTTGGGAAGACCAAATGAGGAATAGTGAAAATAGGTTTATAAGTATAATGAAGGTAGTGAGATTTCTGAAAATCAAGATATTCAGGGAATATTGTTTTTAGAAAGCTATAACCATCCTATAGTCATCTAAAGATAGTGAAAAACACTGATGACTAACATAACCTCAGGATGTGGAGCAGTCACAAGAAGAGGAACAGAGAGTGGTAGAAACCACTCATGTAGAGCCATCCACCAGAGATGGAACATAGCACACCAGAGAGGTTGATAGATTATTACTGGATGTGAGAGATAATGTGGGACCACCCATGTCACAGCACGGGTAGGGAAGGTACCCAGGGCGGTACACTAGATGCATGGCTCTTATGAGCAAAGGTATTGAGATATAACCATACTCTTTCTAGGAAGAAATGCAGCAGCTAGTGTGGGTTGATGCAATGGTTGAGGAGTATGAATCCATTATTAGAAACAATGCATGGGAAGTTATCCCAAGGCTAGAGAGGAAGTCAGTTGTAGGATCCAGGTCAGTCTACAAGGTGAATTAGGCAACATATGGGAGTGTGGAGAAGCACAAGGCTATATTTATGGCTAGAGGGTTCTCTCAGGTGGAGGGGATTAACTATGATGACAATTTTTCACTAGTAGCAGGTACTCATCTATTAGATCCATCATTGTACTCTCAGTGCAAATGGGATGGCATATACATCAGATGGATGTAAAGACAACCTTTCTCAATGGAATTATTGAGGAAGATGTGTACATTGAGCAACATTAAGGTTTTCATACCTTAGATAGGGAATCACATGTGTGCAGACTCAAGATAGAACCGTATGGGCTGAAGCAACACCTTGTGCTTGGTACACCAAGATTGACAACTATTTCATTGGGTTGGGTTTCACCAAGAGTGAAGTGGATACGAACCTATATCATATTGCAATTGATGGTAAGATTTTTATTATTGTACTTTATGTTGATGATCTAATATTGACAATTGACGTGCAACTCATAAAGTCTTGCAAAGATGATCTTATAAGATAATTTGAGATTAATGTCATGGGGCTCTTACACTATTTCCTTGGATTGGAATATCGCAAAGAGATGGGGAGCTATTTGTATCTTAGGGCAAGTATGCCAAGGAGATTCTAAGGAAGTTCCACATGGAGGGAAGAAAACCCATGGAGACTCCTCTTGCAGGAAACTAGAGGAAGGAGGATGTTACTTCGGTCGAAGTAGTGGATGCTACTGTTTATAGGCAACTAGTGGGTTCACTCATGTATTTGGTGAACACATGACTCGACATATGCTACAAAGTTAACCAACTGAGCCAAGCTATGGTTAAGGCAACCAATCTCTTTTGGAAGGTAAGGATGCATGTGTTGAGATATATCAGAGGCACGCAAAATTATGGATTATGGTACAGATGGAAAGAGGGATTAAAGCTTCAAGGCTTCATCGATGCAGATTGGGCAAGGAGTCCATCCAATAGGAAGAGCACATCAGGAGGCATCTTTAACATAAGATCAACAATAGTTTCCTAATAAAACAAGAAACAAAGATCAGTTTCACTCAGTTTAGCAGAGGCAGAGTACATGGCAGTCAGTGAGGCAACATGCGAGGCCATCTAAATGAGGAAGATACTTTTTGGTTTATTTGGTCAATGGATGGATCTGACAGTGATACAATGTGATAACGAAAGTTGCATCAAACTCTTGGTTAATCCAGTATTCCATGACAGGTCCAAGCATATTGATATCAGGTATCACCATCTCACAGATTGTGTTTAGAAGCGGATTATGTCATTAGAGTACATTCCCATGGAGGAGCAGGATGCAGACATCTCAAAGAAGGCGCTAGAAAGAAGAAAATTCGAATTCCACAAAAGCACGATTGGGGGTAGCATATAATCCCTTTATTGTTGAGAGCGAGCGTTGAAATGGCACCCGAAGGGGGCTTCTGATTTAATTTTCCCTTAATTAAATTGGAAGAGAAATTGTAATTTCATCTCATAATAACTTGTATTAGTTAACTAAGTCAGAATGATTGAGTTAGCCTAGGAAATTCAAGTTGAGGGTCTAAGAGGATGCATGTAGAGTTATCCCATGATTTAAGGGGGTCCAGTTACAGTTATTTGTGAGTTGTAATTAGTAAACTCAATTAATTGAGTTAAATTCAGTTTAACTAGTTCTAACTGGGTGATGAGCTAGTGAGAGGTAAAGTGAATTAAATCTGATTTAATTCACAAGTAGTGATCAATCATTTAACTGATAATTTTTTATAAATATTTGTTGCATGGCAATTCTAAGGAAGACCCAATTGAGACTAAGGTTAAAGGGATGATAACTATTAGTTGTATGATTAGAAAATTGTACGAGTCAGATATAGAGTCATGTCGAGGCCAAGGAAGCATTGCATAATCAATTAGAAGTATTTTCCTATTTAATAGGGATTTAATTCCTTCAAGAATTCATGAGCAAGGCAGGTTGGGAATTGGCCATGTAATTGGTTGATTTTGCCTAGATCAGAGTGAGACAGTTGACAAAGTGCAGAGTGCAGGAATTTCTCTGAGAGAGAAAGCATTGTATTTTTTCATGATCTTGACTTTATACAATATACAAATAACGGGGCTTTAGGCAGTGTGCTTTCCTAGGATACATCTTGTGTTGGGCAATTGATTATTTCTCTCTTACTTGTTATGTGATTGTGTGATTGTGTTTTGTTTCCGCAAATTGTAGAAGGATTCAATATCTTGCTTTAGTACATTATAAGGTCGGATTGAATCAAATTGTTATATTTTCTAAATTTATTAAAATACCATGGGAAAATAACATGGGTTACTAATACCACATGCCAAAAAAAACCATAACTCATGTTCATATGGCACAATTCATATGATATTTTTAATTTTTAATTTTTAATTAATCAATTTAATGAAAACGGAATAAATGACATTAATTTTAAGAGAGATCTCAACCTTTAATATGTGGAGGTTAAATCCCTACCATCCACCTAATAATTATTAATGATTAAATTAAAATTATGTAAGCTCTATCCCAAAATATATGCATCTATCAACATCACTATTTTTTAGAGAAATTTCAAAATTTAATCTTTGCAGGGTAGATCTTACCATCCACCTAATAATTATTGATAATTAAATTAAAATTGTGTAAGATCTATTCTAAAATAGACACATTTATCAACATAACAATTTCCACCTCTTCTCTAGAAAAATATTTAATCTACAAAATCAAAATAAACATAATGTAAGATTTTAAAAAAAAAAGAGAAAAGGAAATTATCTAATCCATTTTTATATATCAATTTTAATAAGGTAATTATGATATTTCCCAATTAGAAATTGTCAAATCTACTCAATAAATGTTGATTCATGTATAATTACATGTAAATTAGTGCAACCCTATAAATGAAATCATTATTAGTTAAATTATAATTTTATTTTAAATTAATATTATTATTAATTATAAAAAGAATTAGTATATGAGTTAAACAATATTTTCAACCATGATTATTCACCTCCACTACTTGGAGTAGTCTTTAAGTGTGATTTTTTGGAGTTTTTATGTGTGAATTTTTGGAGTTTACTAACAATTTTGGCTGGAATCTATAAAAAAAATTGTTGTTAAATCTTGATTTGTACTTTTTAAATTGATAACTTGTAATTTCAATAAATCTTTGACAGATTATAGATAAATTAGATAAAAAATAAACGAGAAATTTTTCCAAAATGTCACAGTTAAAGGGTACTCCCCACTTTACTATGGAAATTCTTAATTTAAGTAGTTCTTGTTAGAATGCCATGGGCCAATACCATGGCTGATAAATACGATACACTCAATATGACATGTGTTGATATGACATTTCTTTTAGTTAATTAATTTGAAAAAAATAAATTAAAAGAGTATAAATAACTTTGGGATAATCTTAACCCTTGATTTGTGTATACTAGTATAAATGTTCCAGCGTATTCCATGGAATGTAAATCTCCACTATCCACCTAATAATTATTGATAATTAAATTAAAATTTTGGAAGGCCTATTCTAAAACACACATGCTTGTGGACACAATTATGTAAATGCACAAAATATGCTTGGTTTGATGTTATTACATCAACAACACAAAATAATTATTTAAGAAATTTAAATTAATAATAAGTTAATTTGAAGATATTTAAGTTGATATTATTTATAACTTATAAGAAAGTATCTAACTATTAATATTAATAATTATGAATATTAAAAATATATCTATTTAATTTTAAAAATTCTTTTAAAAATTAATTAAATTTTGAAGTTAAAATTAAATGAATTTTTATTTTATTTATAATAATGATTTTGTAATGATGAAATTAGTAAAATTAAATTAAAGGATTAAATATTATATAATGGTTAATAAAAAGAGATTTTATGTTTTTCTACGCTTGGTAGATCTAGATAAGATGGATTTGGGTTTAATTTCATTTTTTAAATAGGTTATATTCCACATAAATACCATGGGTCAATACCATGGCTTCTCAAAAACTTGGGGCTCAAAAACAATGATTAACTTTCCTCTTTTAAATAGGTTATATTTCACATAAATACCATGGGTCAATACCATGAGTTCTCATAAACCTGGGGCTCAAAAACCACGATTAACTTGACCACATCAAGTTTACCTTATTATTTTAGTTTAAAGTTATTTTTGTTTTAAGACAAAATTATTTTTAATTTTTTCTTTATTTTATTTTTTACCAAATAAAATGTTTAAGGTATTGTTTATTTATTTTTATTAATAAATACAATTATTACTTTTATTTTTATGTTATTTGACCAAGTAAAATGGTTACATAACATAAGAAATTTCTTCCACACTAAAGTATTGGGCGTCTCTTGGTACAATAACTTATAAAAAACTAAATTAAATAATTAAATATTATATAATAGTTAATAATTTAATAGATGTTTTTAACAAACTGTTATAAATATTTTAGTTAAAAATACTTTCAAATAAATGTTATAAATATTATTAAATATTTAACCTTTTTTTTTTCACTTATATCAATTTGAATCTTTTTAATAAACTTATTCAACAATTGCCACTTTTTGTTGCAAACAATATGCATCTTTTACTAAAGTAATAAATATTATATAGATTGAAATATATATAATTAGATTTGAAATGCTGCAAAAATCCAATAATATATCCCATTTTACATCATATTTATTATTGAAATTGACTTCACTAATGATAATCATCTTCATTATTTAAATTAATAAAAATATAATAATTATTTTTTAATGTCAAATTAATAATATTAAATAATATATTATTATTATATAATGAATAAAATTAATAATATTTTAAATTATTTTTTTAAAATTTTAAAATAATGTATTTTAATATTATATAATAAATAAAAGAAATAATATTTTATAATATATCCCATTTTACACCATATTTATTATTGAAATTGACTTCACTCATGACAATCATCTTGATTATTTAAATTAATAAAAATATAATAATTATTTTTTAATGTCAAATTAATAATATTAAATAATATATTATTATTATATAATGAATAAAATTAATAATATTTTAAATTATTTTTTAACATTTAAAATAATATATTTTTAGTATTATATAATAAATAAAATAAAGAATATTTTATAATATATTCTATTTCACACCATATTTATTATTGAAATTGACTTCACTCATGATACTCATCTTGATTATTTAAATTAATAAAAATATAATAATTATTTTTTAATATGAAATTAATAATATTAAATAATATATTATTATTATATTATGAATAAAATTAATAATATTTTAAATTATTTTTTTAACATTTTAAAATAATATATTTTTAATATTATATAATAAATAAAATTAATAATATTTTATAATATATCCCATTCTACACTATATTTATCATTGAAATTGACTTTACTCATGATAATCATCTTGATTATTTAAATTAATAAAACTATAATAATTATTTTTCAATGTCAAATTAATAATATTAAATAATATATTATTATTGTATAATTAATAAAATCAATACTATTTTAAAAAAAAATTTAACATTTTAAAATAATATATTTTTAATATTATATAATAAATAAAATAAATAATATTTTATAATAAAAAAATTAACATTATATATTGGAACATATTTAATACACTTGCTTAACTAACCATAATATATATTTAACTAATTTCTTGTAACTGAAACTCTTTAAATTAGCTAATTTCTTATAACTGATATCAGTGTGAATCTTTTTAAATAATTTAATTGACTTGTTCAACCATCACCCTGTAGTGATAAGAGGAGGGCAAGCAATATGCGCTCTGAGTAATAAATGTTAGATATCTCCACTTATGCAGCATTTATTAATCGACTGTGAAATGCACATTATTTTTTTCTATATATTTGGCCGGCTGAAAGCCATGAATGTATGCATCAGTCTTCGATATAACTGTTCTGAGTTGGCTGCTGGAAATTATTCATGCAATGGATATAATGCCAACTCCAGGACTAAAGGTTTTCTTGCTTCTGTTTGGCATACTAGGAGTCACAATTCATGCCTGTAAGTAGTCATTTGTGTATATCTTTTTATATCAATTGGGTTTTGCTTATTTCCATAGGTTGTCTACTGAACCAATTTAAAGGGATAGAATTCCATGTTGTTCTGTAATTTTCTTGCTGATGGACTTCTGACAGTCATTGGGTTTGCTTGTTTGAATAAATCCTCTGTCAGAGAAAGACTTGGACTAAAATCCCATGGGTGCTTGTCTTTTCCTGTTGGTACTTGGACTAACTTGTCTTTTCCTGTTGGTACTTGGACTAAAATCCCATGGTTATTGTATTTTCCTGTTGGCACTGACATGTGTGTTTATGGATTCCTTATGTTTCTCCTGTTGGTACTAATATATATTTGCTTATGGGGTCTCCCTTATTTTAATATTAGTCTTTGCAAGTAGATCCGATGGTTTTCCAGTGTTTTCCATCTGAATGTTCTTAATTTCATAGACTAGTATCTGATTATATACAGATCCTGCATTCTTTTCACAAGTTTGATCTTTTCCTTTTTGTCATTGTTACACAGATGCACAGAATCATAGCATCGGTGTTGCTTTTGGGCAGCTTGGCTACAATCTTCCCTCTGTAAAAGAATCAATTCAATTGATCCAAAAATTGAAGGCTGGCAATGTTAAAATCTATGGTGCTAATCCAGAAATCCTTACGGCACTGGCCAACACCGGTCTTAATGTGCTCGTGAGTGTTATGAATGACGAACTTGCCAGTGTCTCGGCCAGCCAATCAGCCGCAGACCAATGGGTCAGTAAAAATATTGTGTCCTTTCCTGCAACCAAGATCAACAGAGTCCTGGTGGGGAATGAGGTTTTGACAGACTATTCCAACAAACAGGCCTGGTACCAACTAGTGCCTGCTATGCAGAAGATCTGGCAAGCTCTGGTGAAATATAAGCTGGGTCATATCAAGGTGGGAACCCCATTGGCTATGGATATGCTAGCCCCTTCATTTCCTATAAAAGCATTTCCTCCATCATCTGCTGCTTTTAGGGATGATATTGCACAAACTGTAATGAAACCAATGCTTGAGTTTCTGAGCAGAACAGAGTCCTACTTTTTTATGGATGTGTATCCTTACTTTCCTTATTTATTTGATCCTGAACAAGTACCTTTGGAATATGCAAATTTTGGGCAACATAACCTAACGTTCACCGACCCCAACGGCCTTGTGTATACCAATTTGCTGGACCAGCAGCTTGATGCTGCTGTAGCTGCAATGAGCAAACTGGGTTATGATAATATTAAGTTGGCCATAGCTGAAACTGGTTGGCCCAATACCGGTGACCTTAGTCAGTTGGGTGCCAACATCAATTATGCAGCCCTTTATAACCGGAGGATTATCAGGCGAATGCTTGCAAACCCTCCCCCAGGAACCCCTCGCAGGCCCAATCAATTCATCCCCACATACATTTTTGAGCTGTATGATGAGGGGCAAAAGCCTGGACCCGGAACTGAGAGGCATTGGGGTTTTGCGTACCCAAATGGAACCTTGATGTATGAGATTGATCTCACTGGGAAGCTCCAGGATTCTGACTATAAGCCTCTCCCTCCTCCTCCTCCACCCTACAAGGGAAAATTGTGGTGTGTTGCAGATCCTAATGCAGATCCTTCTTCCTTGGCGTCTGCTCTTAATTCTGCTTGCACTCAGGGAGACAACACTTGCGGTGCCATCCAGCCAGGGAAGCCTTGCTATCAGCCTAACACCGTGAATGCTCATGCATCCTATGCATTCAACAGTAATTGGCAGCAATTCAAGAACGTTTATTCCGGTTGTGACTTCAATAAAACTGCAAAACTTGTCACAGAGGACCCCAGTAAGTAAAATTATTCTACTCTGTATCTTTATTCCTGTCTTCTTTTATTCTACTCTTTCTCTTTATCCATGTCTTGACTGCTGCTGCATGCTGGTTTAGGTTATTCAGAGGATTTTGAATCTTGGTTTTTTTTTACATAATAATTCTTGGATTTCTTTGTTTACACACTACTTCATGTCGCAAAAATGGCAATTAAACTGCACCCTGATAACAGATATAGATTTATTAGAGTTTTCTGTTATTTTTTTTCTGTTGCAGGTCGTGGAAGTTGCACATACGGATTCATAGAGTGTGTGCAGAAGAATGTGCTTTGCTGAAATGCTGACGGTAGCAATATTTGCCTCAGTTTTTGAACGGTTCAAAAGATGCATCCTTGTAATTGATAGCAGGGAAGGGAGTCTTTCATATCTATCAATCAGTTCATAGATCCCTTTGTTTTGGGGATCTCAATGTCTATTATTCTATCCTCTCTGCATCATTTAATGAATAATAAATGCTTTTCAAGTTTCGTCATCCATGATCCGTTTAAGCATCTTTGTGTAGCCTGATCGTCGTGTGCGCCATGGATTTCATTTTCCTCCTGTTATTTTATCATTTTTTTTTTAAATTAAGCAGGATCTTCATTACATTATATTCATAACTAATTTATTTTTATTATGAATTACTATCATAACTATAATTTCTTTTTAATTAAATATTAAATAATAATAAATTAATTGATTATAAAATTATATTTTAATTAATTAGGCAAATACCTATCATTTTAGCAAAATTGTAATTATAATTTATTAATGTAAAAATATTACTATTTTAGATTACAGTAGTTAGTATTTGAGAGTACTTATAAGCTATTTATTGATAACTTAACCTTAATTAATTGGCAAAATTGTAATTATAATTCATTAATGTAAAAATATAACTATTTTGCATTAAGGTAGTTTCTGTTTTAGAGCACTTATAAGCAATTTATTGGTAAACTTAACCTTTATTAAATGGCAAACTGTAATTATAATTAATTATTGTAAAAATATTACTATTTTGGATTAAGGTAATTGCTATTTGAGAATACTTATAAGCCATTTATTAGTAAACTTAACCTTAATTAATTGACAAAATTGTAATTATAATTTATTAATGTAAAATTATTATTATTTTAGATTAAGCTAGTTGCTATTTGAGAGCACTTATAAACTATTTATTGATAAACTTAACTTCAATTAATTGAAAATATTTGATATATTTTTTTAAGGTGTTTTTTAGTTTTATTATATAATTTATAAGCGTTGATTAAAAGTTTGTAATTTTAGATGAATAGAAGTCTATTCATTCTCAATAAAGTAATTGCAAATCTAGTGATTGTCCTCCTATGTTTTATTAGATGGAGACATTTCCTAGTTTAAGCATGAATCAACAGTTTTTTTGGGTTGAATTATCATAAATAATTTTTTTGGGATTTATTCTTTAAGTAATAAAGATTTGCATATTAAAAGATAATTAGTTAATTTAAATTATATTGATTTATTTATATGATATACAATTATTTGTGTTATTTGAATTTGTATTTTTTTAATTAATTATGTGTGTGTGTGAGAGAGAGACTTTCTAAGTTAGTTTTAAATTTCAGCTAAATTTACTTCAGGCTTGGGAGATCAATCCAAAATATTAATAATATTAAAAATATTGTTACTTTTAAGTTTAAATAGAAAAAGTGGTGTGAGAAAGATTTAGAGGCTAAAAGAAAATTAAAATATTATAAGGAGGTCATCAACCTTACTCTAGAAGATCAAATGTATACTAGCTCAAAGAAAAAAATTAATATAGCCAAGATAAGAATGCGCTGAAAGTAAAACACCATTAGTGAAAAGGATCTGCTCACTTCCTCTCAGAGTGCTACTTCATAAACTTTGTTGCAATACCCACTTTCCTAGCCTTTTAACATGCCAAAATTATAGTGAGCTCACTATGCTTCTCTCTAAGTTCTTTGAACATAGGAGTACAATTTTAAAATAAACTAAATAATTAGTTTCTTTAAGTCTGATAAATCAAAATTTAGTTTTAGACATTAACCATCATCATCATAATTTTAACTTATAAACATTAAAAATTAAATCATTAAATATATTGAAATAAATTATAAATTTATAAATGAGAAATAATAAAATTATTTAATAAAAAGAAATATAATGTTAGACAGCAATCTATCTAAAATAATGTACAAGTAAAAATATAAATAGAAAATGGAGAAAAAAATGAAAATGAAAATGATATTTAATTAAACATCTAACCAAAATTATTAGAAATACGAAAATGTTAAAATAATATACAAGTAAAATTAAAAATGGAAAATGGTGAAAAAATAAAAATGAAAATGATATTTAATTAAACATTTAACCATAATTAGAAATATGAAAAAGTTAAAATAATATAAATAGAAAATGGAGAAAAAAATGAAAATCAAAATGATAATTAATTAAACATCTAATCATAATTAGAAATATGAAAAAGTTATTATATCTAGCTATATTATTTACATTCATTCTAAAACCCATTTTCGAGCTCCCACGTCGTTGCTCTTGCTACTTCAGTAATGTTGTCAGTCCAAATCAATCGCAGAGTTTGCAAGTGTGTTTTAATTACAAGATATGAAGATGTTGTTAGTCCAAATCATTGGCAAGGTTTGCAACTCCATGCTTTCATTACACGATATGAGAAGTGGATTGACTCTCTATACCCCAAGAGTCACAACTACTCAATATTATCATGACTTCCAGCCATTAATGTTATTGATAACCATAAAGGATTTTCAACATGGGTGTTGCGTGGAAGTTATTATTTTATTTAATTTTTATTAAATATTTATGCTATTAATTGATATAATGAATTTATCATATATTAAATTATTTGAAAATAATTGAATTTATTTATTTATTAATAACATTTTTTTGGGGTTATTAAGCATATCTAAATTAAATTGACAAAGCAAAGATTATATAGTGTACACTTTTGTATCTAAGTGAGGAAATTAGAGTAAGATCAAATTTTTTCAGCTCCTAGAAGGGCAAATTAGAGTTCAAGTTTTTCAAGAAATTTATAGTTGAAAATATATTGACATTAAACAAAAAAATGGAAAACAAAGCCTAGTGGCCCTGTGTCGATTTCTTGAGAATCAAAGATGATAACAAACAAATTTGTAGTTGGGAGCCCCATTGTTAGGCCCACGAGTCATCACCGCACGACTCGAGCAAGTTGGGTGCCCAACACGACTACGCCTAGGGAAATGATGGACGAGCACGCGCCAAAGTGCGACGAGCACGTTTGAGCGACCCATGTGACAGACACCATGGGTGAATGCATGCTTCACCAACACAACGATGTGGTGAAACAACGACTGTGGTGTGACGATAAGTTGCGGACGAAAGCGTTGGAAGTTTATAGCATTGGCGGAAGGTTGAACAGGACGACGTGAGGGCGTGCAAAGAGGGGCTTCGACAGCTCGGATGGTGGGTCGGCTAGGGGTGTCGAGCCTCCACCACATAACAAATGTATGATGGGTGAACCATATATATATGAGGTCTGTTCAACATGGAGGGGACATCGATCAACATCACTAAACATCACAAGAACAATGCGAAGGGAGGTGCATAACTCAGCGGAGATGAGCCCGTGGGTCAGGCAGTGTTAACGGACATCACGATAGAGGGCGTGGGTTAGCTCATGCATGAGCTACAACATGGGTTCAGGTGTGAAGGTTGCGAGCAGATCTACAGTAGAGTAGTCGGTTCGGGTGAGCATATGTGCTACGACGGGTGCGACGGAGGACTGTGCGAGCACATTGTGACTCGGGTGTGCGGGCGGTTCGGGTGAAAGTCGTAGCAGCCATGGGCATGACATGACCCACGTGCAGAGGTTGTAGTGCGCCGAGTGAAATTTTATAGAATTCTCTATGTAAAACATGATTACTACCTATATCAAATAGCAAGGAAATTTTATAATATCCATATATAAAATTTTCCTTTATATAATTGTGTTGGTCTCGTGCTTATTTTGATATTGTGTTTTGTTAATTCCGCAAACATAACTTAATAAATAAAGAATATATAATCTTGAACGTTGGAGGCGTAGTTCGGAAACATGTCAAAAAAAACTAAGTGTAGGCATTTAGTCGGTGCCGCACAACCCACTAAAGGTGGAAACAGACTTGGGGGCGTGACATATGATATCATAGCCAGTACAAAAAGATGTAGAGACAATGTATGTATCCAGACTGGTGTTTCTAATAAACTTTGGTTGCATAGTTTGGGGTTTCTTGACTTGGTGATTCTTTGCAAGAACATCCAAGCATTGTTGGACACAGGGGCCACACATAATTTTATGACGACAAAATTAGTGAAATAAGTTGGGTTGCAGCTTGTTCCCAAGGACGTGGAAGAGAAAGCAGTGAACTCGAGGACTAAAGTGTCAGGATTGGAAAATGAAGTGTTGGTTCAAATGGTGATTGGCAGAGTTTTCTGGACTTCACAGTGATGTAGATGAGCGAATTTGACATGATATTCGGGTAGGAATTTTTGAAAGGCAACAAGGCATTTGTTGCACCTTTCTGCAGTGAGATAATGTTGTTTGGAGACTCACGGATGTCGACTTTACCTACCCACCACCAGCGTAGGGAAGTATCTGTGCAACATGTTTCTGCACTAAGTATGAGTAGAACTATGAAGGACCCAAAGATCGAGGCATATGTGACAGTTATTCGTGGAGTTGAGGTTGATGATGAAGTGGGGACGCCTATTCCTACCAAGATTTACGATGTATTGGAGTGATATGATGATCTGATGCCTGATGAGCTTCTGAAAGTATTACCACCAAGACGTGTAGTGGACCATTCTATTGAGCTAGAGCGAGGGAAGGAACCCCCCAACCAAAGCTCCTTGTCGACTATCAGGGTCGAAGTTGGAAGAGTTAAAGAAGTAGCAAAAGGAGTTATCTGAAGCAGGTTAAATATGACCTTCAAGGTCCCCATATGGTGGTCCCGTATTGTTCCAAAAGAAGAAAGATAAAAATTAATTACAAATTTGTTGTGATTATCGTACATTGAATAAAAAAACTATAAGGAACATGTATCATTTTCCACTTGCGGCTGATTGTTTCAATAAGCTTGAAAAAGTGAGAGTGTTTTCAAAGTTGGACTTGAGACATGGGTATTATTAGGTACAAATAGCTGAAGGAGACAAGAATAAGACCACAATAGTGATGAGATATGAGAATTTTGAGTTTCATGTCATGCGATTCAGGTTGTGCAATGCTCCTGCCATTTTCTGCACATCCATGAACGATGTACTTCATCCATACCTTGATACATTTGTTGTTGTATACTTGGATGGCATCGTGATTTCCAGTGATAACACGGAGGATCATAAGAATCACTTGGCTTTGGTATTTGAGGCGCTAAAGAAGAGTCAGTTGTACTTGAAGAAGTCTAAGTGTATGTTTTCTCAAACCGAGATTCCATTCCTTGGACACATTTTTGGACAAGGTCACATACAGATGGAGCTAAGAAGGGTCAAGGTGATAGAGGATTGGGATAAATAGAAAGATTTCCATGATATGAGAGTTTTCTTAAGGATGACCAATGACCAATGACCAATGGAAGTTTGTAGATGGGTATTCCAAGATAAATGCACCACTAATAGACCCTTTGAAGAATTATAAGTGATGGAATTGGACAGAGAAGTGTCGTGAAGCATTTGAAGAATTGAAGAGAAGGATGGCGACAACACCAATATTGAGGCTACCTAAATTTGAGAGACCATTTGAAGTTCACACTGATGCATCAAATTTTGTGATTAAAGGGGTTCTATTGTAGGATGGGAATCTAGTCGCACATGAGAGTCGAAAGTTGTAGGATAGAGAGGGATAGTATCTGGTCCATGAGAAGGAAATGTTTGCCATCATTCATTATCTACATGTATGGAGACACTATTTGATTGGAAAATCCTTTGTTGTCAAGACTAACAACATTGCTGCGATTTATTTTTCATCACAACCAAAGCTGTTTGCAAAGTAAGCTCGTTGGCAAGACTTCTTGGTAGAGTTTGACATTATCCTTGAGTACAGGTCAAGAAAAATCAATGTTGTTGTAGATGCCCTTATGACAAAGGGACTGTTAGCAACACTTGAGGGGGAGGAAGGCCGATATGGGAGGATGAGGAGTAGATTCAAAATGACCGAGGTGATGCAAAATAGACTTTGAGCTACTGTGCAGACAAATACATAGGCGAAGAGCATTCGGAAGAAGGTGAAGGAAGGGAAGACATGTAATTTTTTCTTGCGAGATGGAATCTTGTTCTATGGGAACCGACTTTACATTCCCAAGGCATCTGGACTTAGGAGGCACCTTTTGAGGGAGTGCCAAAACTCACCATGGAATGGCCACCTAGGGTAGCGTTGTTCTTTGGAATTGTTGGAGAGGGGGTAATTTTGGGAGAAGATGAGCTAGGATGTAGAGGAGTATGTGCATACATGCATAATTTGTCAATAGGACAAATCTGATAACCAAAGATATGGAATTTTGTTGCAGCCTTTGACGATTCTAGAGTGACCATGGATGAGTGTCTCAATGGAATTCATCACTCAATTACTGCAGGTGCAGGGATATAACGAGATTATGGTTGTTGTCAACCATGTTTCCAAGTATGCCATGTTTGTTCCAAAAAAGATACCATGTGGAGCCAAGAATACTGTCGAGTTATTATTCAAACATATTGTGAAGTATTGGGGATTACCTTTGAATATTTCATTTGACAAGGATCCATGCTTCACAGGGAAGTTTTGGAACACATTGTTCAAGCTAGTTGGGATAGAATTGTTTCAGAGTTTGATTTACCATCCGCAGACAGATGGGAAAACTTAACGAATCAAGGCATTTATGGAGGATTACTTGATACACTATGTGACGGATGATCAGAAGAATTGACTTAAACTCTTGGATGTAGCTCATTTTAGCTACAACTTGCAGAAGAGTTACACAAAAGGTTATAGTCCATTTGAGTTGGTCAATGGACAGATGCCAGTTGCTCTACATAGTGTGCTACCATGAGGATTCAAGAGGAGCCCACATACCAAGAGGTTCTTGACAGCATGGGAGGAGGCCTTAGAGTTATCACGGGTTCACTTGCACAATGTTGCAGGGAGAATGAAGAAATGGGAAAACAAGTATAGGAGGGATGCACACTTCGATGTTGGAGACATGGTTTTTCTAAGAATCATCGGAGAGCAGTTTCAGCCACATAAGGGGACTGTAAGATGTTTGATGAGGAGATATGAAGGACCATTCCTAGTAAATAAGTGGGTTGGATAAGTTTCATATGAACTGGAACTTCAGAACCACATGCGTTTGCAACATCGTGTGTTCCATATGAGTCAACTGAAGAAATGTAGACTTGCTAGAGGTCATCTTGAGAGGACGGAACCACCGAGGAGGCCAACTATGTTAGTGAACAGAATGAACTTGATTTTGGAGAAGATCCTTGATCTTCGTATGATAGGTTTCAGGAGTGTATCTCGAAGGGAGCTTCTTATTCGATGGAGAGACTCACTAGAGGATACTAGTTGGGAGACGAAGGATTCGCTATGGAATTGGAAAAAGGAGATTGCAGACTTTGATGATGATCTATACTTATGTAGGAACACAATAAAATAAATAAATACACATAAACGCAGATATGCAATTGAAATAAGGCTTCATTTCATTTATATCACGTAATTGAAATATGATTACACAGAAAATGGAAATAAACTAGCTAGGCACTAGTAGCTTATCTCTGAGAAGAGATGTGGTGGCTACAAGCCTCTTAATTGTGTTACAATGAGGCTCAGGGGACTTTTTATTATTCAACAACATGGGAAAACCATAAGCATCCAAAAACCTAATGCTAGGAGATGAAGCACCAAAACTATGGACCCCATTTGGGTAAACTGGTACATCAACTTCCTAGGGACGTAACTTTGGCATACGATCTCTGTTTGACATGAAAAATACCTCATTAGAAAGATATATCCGAGGAATAAAAAATTTTAGTGACAAAAATCAGTCAATAGCACATGTTTTTCCCACATTTCCAAAAAAGACGCCGTTTAGGGCCTGAAAACAGCTCCATAAGTTTAAACCCAAAAAACTGCCAAAAATAATAAATTGTGCTACAATTAAGGAAACTGAAAAAATGAAAGAAAGAATGTCGGGGCACCAAGTGGAATAGGTGGTGCTACCAATATCCACCTAGATCAATACTCCCCCTTAGGAAGCAATGGTACGCATTGTGTTGAGTTCCTCCATGAGATGAAGAAACTTTTGTTGAACTTGGTTCCTAGTGAGCCACTCGCCTTGGTGCAGGAGTTGGCCAGCTTTGAAAAACCAATACAGTTGGATCTTATAATGGCGAGTGTTATTGATATGCATGTGCATGATACGATCCATGGAGTCATGTTCCGTGCAGTCTAGGTTTAACTCTGTTGGTGTGAGTTGTTCTCCCATGTCGGATGTGTCCAGTAGAGGTGGAAAGTAGGGTCGAAGGCGGTCCACATTGAACAATGGGTGCAAACAATGGAATGGTGGAATACTAAGATCAAAGGCATTGTCCCCTATAGCCTTGGTGATGGTGTATGGCCAATATCAGAATGGGCAAAGATTGCGGTGGGATCTAGCGAGGCGCTCCTTCTACAAATGTATCCACACTTTGTCGCCCACCAAAAGTTGTATGGCACCTGGTGTTGATCATGTCATTGATTGTACTTGGAATTGGCTCTGTCCAATATGTCAAGAACCTATTGGTGGATGTGATGAATGCACTCAATGAAGTTTTTCTCCTTGTCAGCTTCAAACTAGACATGAGCTGAATTAGCTTGAGTAGCCCCAAATGGCATGGCTACGTAAATGGGACATAATGGCTAGAATTCCAAGCCCACCTGAAAGGGGTTGTGGTCGGTTGAGCTGTGGAGAGCCTGACTATAGATATGTTATAAATAGGTGGGACTCTCATCCCATGTGCATGGATGCTTTGAGTTGTGCATGTGAAAAATTTGTACGATCATCATGTTGATGACCTCTGTCTGGCCATCAGTTTGGGGACAGATAGTTGTGGACTTGGTGAGCTTGGTGTCCAGCATTGACCAGAGGCTAGACCAGAATGTACTGAGGAACCTACTCTCCCAATCTAAGATGTTAGACTATGCGATCCCAAAGTGTACCCACACTCGTTCAAAGAAGATTTTAGCAGTGGCTTCTGTTGTGATATTCTTCTTGTAGGTCACCATAATGGCCATCTTAGAGAATATGTCGACGACCAAAAAAACATAGTCATTGCCATTATTAGTAGAAGGAAGCCCCAAGATTTAATCCATGGAGATGGATTCCCAAGGTTGACTAGGGGTTGGAAGCAGAGTATCGAGGCATTTCTTCTTGATGGCTAGTTTGGAAATGGCACAGGTAGTGCAGGATATGACATACTTCCCGATATGGTTGGTTTGGATATGGTGTAGAAAGTGCAAGATATGACGAACTTGAAGGAACAAAAAGGTGTCCCAGGTGACATAGTAGTGCATCCTGGAGGTGAAAATTCAGAACTTTCTTATCCTCCAAGAGTTTCTTGTATGTGTGGCCGAATTCCGGATCGCTCTTATAGAGAAGCGACCAATCAGAAGTCTTGTGCCCACAAGAGTTGAGCATGGTGGTTAGTGCCACGATCGATGATCGGCCAAGGCAACCTGCAACATTATTTGTGCTTCGCTTCTTGTACTTGATGTTCAAATAATACTATTACAGATATGTGGACCACTCATGATGGTGATTGTTCTGCAACTTCCCTTATGTTTGTATGATGCAACTTCCATTATGTTTGTATGAACTGAAGAGGTCGGTGGTATGTGTGGATGATTGTTTCCTTCCCAAAAATGCAATGCTTACATTGTCGGCAAGCCTGCAGAATTGAATACATATCTTTGTCATAAATGAGATACTTCTGGACTATGTCAGATAATGTATCACTGTGATATGCCGCTGGATTCCCCTGTTGAGTAAGAACTGCCCCAATAGCATAGTCTGAGGCATGTGTCTCAATCTCAAATGGTTGTTGCAAGTGTGGTAATGTGAGCAATGGAAAGAGTAGATGCGATGTTTCAACTCTAAGAACACATTCTGTTGAGATTTAGACAAAAATAATTTTTCTTTCGCTCTTCCCTTGATGACTTGGCTCAAGGGCCAAGTTATATGAGAGAATCCCAACACAAACCCACGGTAGAAATTGTCAAGACCTAGAAAGCTGGAAAGCTCTACTAGAGTGGTTCGGGCTGGGAAATCTCGAATGACTTGGATCTTGGATAGATTTACATAAACCCCCCGCTCATCACTAATGTATCCCAGATACTGAACTTGGGTCATGCCAAAAGTGCACTTCTCCAAATTGGCACAAAACTTGTGTTGCCACAGTGTTTGGAGGACCTATCAGATGTGGTGGAGGTGCTCTTCCCAAGTCTGGCTGAAGATCAAGATGTCATCAAAGCACACTACTAAAAATGAGTTGGTGAATGGCCTCAATATGTCATCCATCAACCTCATGAAGGTTGCGCGAGCATTCGCCAACCTGAAATGCATGACCAACCATTCAAAAATGCCCTCCTTGGCTTTGAAGTTATTCTTCCACACATCAGAGGGTTAAATTGGTACCTAGTGATACCTAGACTTCAAGTCAATCTTGCTGAAATATTTTGGCCCCTTGAGTTGGTCCAAAAAGTCATCAATCCCTAGGATCGGGTCCTATTCCAGACAATGATCTTGTTCAATGCCCGATAGTCAATACAAAGTCTCCAAGTCCCATCCTTCTTTTGTGTTAGTGTCGGTATCTTCATCCCTCCGTCAATGATCAAATTTCTCTTGTTGCATTACATATTAGGTGTCTCACTCAGTCAGGTGCATTCCATTAGGAGCATGGATCATCTGACGATAGTGGCTTCTTGCTCATGTCCCTCATGTCCTTTACCTGCTGGCCTGTTTCTGTCCATTAAGATCATTTGCAGTCACAAAGAGTCATTTTTAGTTTGCAAAGAGTCATTTTTAGGGTTTAATGTCATTAGGTCTAGGGTTTCATTTTCAAAATCCCCAATAATGGTCAGAAGGCACATGAGGAGTTTGAAATAAGGATTAAGTACTAAAAATTTCATCATCATATGCTAAATAATGTATTTCTCTTCAAAACTTTGTTTTGAAGAAAAATAGAGTATTTCATCTTTATGTATAAATGTAATGTAATTTCAAGTTTTCTCAATTGTAATAATATTTTCACTGGCAACCCTGGTCACCTTTGTCAAGCTCCATCCAATCCATTCCCTGTAGGACAAACAGAAAGCACATCATTCAGTCAAAAAGCCAAAATGAAGCGAAACAGAGTTTTGAAAAGTGTCAAAATCTGAAACATTACAAAGTGGGTTTTTTTGAAATGAAGAATTAAATATCCTTGGTATATAAATCATTTTCATGTTTAAAAAGCTCATTTTTATGCCAAGAGGACAGAGTGAGCTGAGGATAAACCGTGAAGAGCGAAGGAAGCAATTTGAAGGGGAAATTGTGCAAATTTCACTGCGTGACGCATTGGCTAGGCAACGCGACGCATTGGACGGGCGCAACGCATTGGGTCGGCCCCCACTGTGTTGAAATTACTCCTGCACGGTGCATAGGAGTTACGCGGCGCGTTGGGTTGGTTGCGCGACGTGTAGGGCCGCAAAGCAATTTCATTGCCATTCCTCTCAAAACTTCAAATTTTCTAGGTCACTCCCGGTCCAAGTAAGTCAATAAACGTTGTCAATTCCAATGAACATGTGTCTTGTGATATATATGAGGATTTAAACAAAAATTCAAACCCTATTATCTTGTTCAAGGAATGTTGCTTTAGGGTTTATAATTTGGTTTTGTGCCTATCATTTCCACTTCCCCACCTTGTTATTCCCTCATCACTGTTATTCTAGTCCCATTAGCATAATTCCCTATCCTTAAATCACTCATTACCTATTCCATATTCCCATTATCCCATCCTAATCAAAAATTTCCCAAACCCAATCCCAAAAAACCTAGTGACTACCCCTAAACTCTTCAATTGAAAAATTTCAATTGGCATATCCCATCATTCACCCTACCCTCTCCCTCCATAGTCCCTCACATATTATCACACATCTGGCAACAAAAACCAAAGACACCAAACTCCTCATATTCATCTAAGGCAACATAGACTTTGGCAAACATGGAGACAGATTCTTCCTATGACCGAGACAGTGACTCCACAACTGAATTGCATGCACCTAGGAGACCTCACAAGAGTGGCAGACATGTGAGGGAGGAGCCTACTCCATTGGCTGAGCTACAGGCCTGTCCTTTTGCTATTTCATGTTTCCAACAACAGTCATGTTATCAATTTTTTGAGATGGTTGCTAGATTTCACCACCATCATGAGCTGGTTTGATTGTTTGTGTTGCATTTACATAATGGCCAAGTCACTCTTGCAGGTGTGACATTCACTTTAACACCTGAAACTATCTCTCAAGCAACCAGAATTCCAAATGTTGGAGAGCAATGGAACAAAAAGAAGCAGGTGGACAGGGAACACTATGAACCATATATCAAGCCTAGTTTTTTGAGACAACTCAGTAGAGTTTTTCCCTTTCGGTTTCTAAAGGATTCATATGCTCCTTTGATGAAACTCATTATCAAATATTTCAGTTGTGAGGGCCGGTTTTCACGTCTCTATGCCTATCATATCAGGTTGCTGATGCATTTTACCAGGGTGATAATGATGAACCTCCCTTACTTCATATGCCAGAATATTGAGAAGATGACCACCCTCGTGCAAAGGAAAACTCCTGAGCAACAGTATAGCAGTATCTATCACTTTGCACTTATCAAAATTTTGGTTATGCATCAGCTTGGCTTGCAGAATATTTCATGGGAGGATTTCATTTCTAATGATTTCTTCACAGCTTCTCAGGTACCTTCGGAGGCTTTTCATGAGGCAGGTGAACCTTCATATCAGCATGGAGGTCATGAGACACAGACCACTAGTGTGCCGGTGTTTGATACCTATAAAAGGGGCACTAGAGGGTTGTTTGCAGCAGCCAGGCGAGTATTATCTCCACCCGGGGTGGAAGGGGTCTTACTTCCTTCATCAGCAGTACAGGTACAGGACAAGGGTAAGAGGCCAATACATGATGAGGGGCCTTCTGGAGGCCAGGATACAGATTTCATACTCATTGATGATGATTTGGGCTTACCAAGCTCAAAGCTGAGAGAGATTATTCAGGAGCAAAAGGCAGAAATAAACACTTTCTCCATCAAGTTGCAAAGAGCCCAATGGATAATCAACTACCTTGAGCAGATAAACAAATAGCTAGAAGATCAGCAAACTATCATGGAGTTTCAAAATATATGTGAGAACCGGCAAGTTGCCAAAAGGAGCCAAACCAAGATGACATCCATTGAGCAAGAGAGTGAGGCTGATAGCGAAACTTGGCTTGAAAGGGTAAATATTCATTTGGAAAAGCTGTTGGAGAAGGCCAACAAGGAAAAGAACATGTTGAGGCACATGGCTAATCATTATTGGGCAAGAAATCATGTTTGCAAGGCATGAATCAAGATCCTGAAGGCTAAGTTGAAGAAGGCCTCAAAGCGTTGAAAAAGGCAAGATAGACTTCAGATTTTGGCCGAGGCTTCCTTGGCCCAACATAGTACATTATTGAAGACATTCAGCCCAAATTTCAAGAAATTTGGGACACATTTTGCAAATTTTGTTTTTTTTGGCCTAAACACAGATTTTTCAGCTCTATGCGTCGCGCCACTTGGCACGCGCTTTTGATGGGAGGCTCCTCTTGGGTAAAACTTTATATTTTTGGATTTTTCATGAAAATTTATGCATGCCTACCTATGGCCAAGAGATTTTGACAGGTTTTGGGCTTCCAAAAGGGTCAAAAACACCCTAAAAATGACCTTTCTGCCCCTTTTTGGACACACAGGAAGCAGTGTTGGGAGAACTCATTTTTGGAGGGGAAAATGGAAGCCAAATTCAGAAATTCCACTTGTGTTGGAAATTAGACAGGTATACCTTTCCAACAAGCCTAATTGGAGCTAATTTGGACACCAGGAAGGCCTCCAAAATCAGCTCCAAATTGGCATGACACATAGGGAAAACTGGCGCGGCGCATTGGGGATTTTTGCTCATTTTTTACTCAGTAACTCTGTTTTTCGCCTAGTTTTGGATAGTTTGACTTTCTTACCTCCAAATGTTAAAATAATGATGTAATTTGATGTAATTTGATGGGTCTTGATGTAATTTTGTCAAATTTTTACTCATGGAGGTAGATTCATCCATCAAAAGGTGAATTGCAAATGAATGAATCAGTTTCCTATCTTATAGAGGCAAGTTGTTCCACTGCCTATTTTCCAGTTCTTAGTTTAGATATTGTTGAAACAGCTCCTAAACTTGTGAGCTCGACCCCTAGAGGCTAGGGATGAGTTATTTTTTGTCTATATCTTGTATTTTTTCAGTCATTTGCCTGGTTGGACACTTGGGATTGCTTTGAGCATCATTGTACATTCATATCCGCAGTTTGGCAAAGGAATAGACCAGGGTTTGCAGCACTCCTTGGGATTCATGTGGCTCTTTGTTTTGATGATGTGTTTCTCTCTGTTAATGTAAGTTTACTGGTGTTTCATGTGTATCATTTTCCCTCTTATTTCTTCTTAAGTCAAACAAACAAGGATAAAGGTGGAATTCATTAAAATTTGCAGTGCTCTACCTAGGGTTTGTTTAATTTTCTATGTTTTCAACTGTTTGAAGAGGATTCCTAAAATTTACTTGCCCTCTTCAACTCCTCACCGGTCTGAGCTATCCATTTCATTCAAAATTGAAGTGTCAAAACAATTTCCTACCTTGCCCCATTCAGATCTCTGCAAAAACTAGGCCTCATTTCCCAGACCTAAAATCTGCCCTTCCCTTTGATCCAACAAACACCCTCAAAGTCAAATCAAACTCTTTTACATATATACCTAGCCTAAAATCAGCCTTTATTCAATTCATCTCAAGCCTCACTGATTATTTTTGCTGAGATTGACCAGGAGAGAGCCCTCTCCCGATCTAGTAGGGCTAGCTACCATATTAAGCGTGGTTTGATGTTACCCTAGACTCTGCCTTCCTCAGCTTGAGGTAGATTTAGGCTATAACATAGTGGCAACCATATTGGGGAGACAAGATTGTTTTTTTTTTAGTGTATAAACTACAGACGAAGCCTAAAGTTATGTCAGGTAGCATTCGAACTGCAAATTTCTTTGCAAGTGCATAAGTAGATAAACGCTGCTTTAGTCAATCTCTGGTCTAGTCTTATAAATGTAACACCTGACTTGCAAATTTCCCCAGTACATGTATCAAGTTAGATCTGATGATTGATGGTGTACAACGATCAGACATAGGAAGGCTGAAATCATTCACTTGGCGACTCCAGTGTCGAAGAATCCCAAGGTTCAAAATTTTTATGGCGACTCTACTCTTCAAGAATCAGTAGCCCGGGGAATTTCTTGGTGAATTAATTGTTATCAAAATGGTTTCGTTGGATCGAAGGTATGCTCCCATGAGCCGAGATCACATTCCAGGTTTTCCAAATAAAATTCCTAAGGTAGATTGGCAAAGGAATTTGCCTACATTTAAAGATGATGATAGGAAGGATGCTGCTTTACATCTGGTTAGATTTCACATCCATATCCGCAAGTTTAAGGTTGATTTTCCTAAAGATTTCTGGATGAATATATTCATGGCCACTCTGGAAGGTGAAGCCCGATCTTGGTATGAAAGTTTGCCGCCTTCTTGTATTTATTGTTTAAAGGATTTTCATACCATGTTCTTTGAAAGGTATAAAGAATCTTATCCATCCTTAGCTTTAGTTCAGAACTGTTGTAGCCATGTTCATAGTTTTATTGAAAATATTGAAAATTTTTATGAAGATGATGACTTCATGGACGATGAGATCATGGAGGCTCTGTACGAAAATCCATTTCAGCAGCATAAAGAGAACTTAGAAGATACTCATCAAGATGCTCAGGAAACTTTGCAGCAGGATCAAGATCTTAGTACAATGGAAAATGATGAAAGAGAAGGTTTTGTTTCAGACCTGTCCATAGAAGAAGACAAAATGCAGGAAAGTCAAGTTTCAATTTCGGAATGTGATAAAGTCAAGTCAGCTATTTCAAATATAGATTCAGATCGTGATGATCAAAAATACCTTGTGTTGAATCCCATGAAGGAGAACTCTGCTGTTGAGATCATCTGGAATGAAGAAGACAGAGTTATTGATCCAAATGTTCTCATTTCATTAGAACAAAGCCTTCATGAGGAGGTAATCCAGTCAGCTCATGAAAAACAAGATGAGATCTTTGTTCAAGTAAGTGAAAAATATTCTTTCAATAACTCAATGATAAATGATAATTTGATTGCCATGTCATATGAAGATGATCAACAATGTTTTCAAATTTCAGAAGATCAGGGAATTAAGGACTGTCATTCAGGTTTTTCATGTTTTTCATGTTATTTCATGAAGACAATCACTGTTTGATCAAAAGAAAACAAAAATTATTATCTCTTTTGTCTGAAGATGAGATAGATCAACTCCTGAAAGGTCATGTTACAGCCCAAGCTAAAGCAGATTTGCAGTGCCCACATGGTCAAGAAAGTTTTGGTGAAACTTATTCCTCTTTTGAAAATGATGACGGTCTTGTAATTAGCTTTATAGATTAGAAAAAAAATAATATTTTCTTTCATGAAGATGATAAGGCTGTCATGTTTGATAATCTTGAAGATTGTTTTTTGTTTAAGAATGACCTAGACTATGAAGTTGAGGAATATGAGCTTGAGAGAGACAATATGCTAGAATTTCTCATGGTTAGGGAACTTACAGCTAACACTCAGATGGTAGAAGCTTATACTTCTCTGTGCCTTCCTATCACTTAGCAATCAATTGTTCTTTTAGATCATAATGAAGGGAGTACTTGTATTTTTTCTGCTGGATCTCAAGACAAGTTAGTGCTTCAGGATTTTCAAGATCCCTTCGGAATTCTTTTGCAAGCATTAGAAAAGATAAATGTTGCCTGGTTCATTATCATAAGCCTTGGTTTCAGTGGTTATTGTGAGTTGCCTACATGTACATCGTTCTACCTGCTTGAGAAAAGTGAGAGCCGAATTTTGGTATGTAGCCATCTACTGCATTGGTTACATTGGAAGGCTCACTACAAATGATTGTACATATTCCATCAGTAGGAAGTTGGTTGTCATCATGATTTGAAACCCTCAAATTTCGATAGATTGCTTCCATTTAAAAAGCTTTGTAAGTACTAATTTCAGTTAAGTAGGTCTTGAGTCATTTTTGTTCTAGTCAGTTTCAACATAGTTTCAGAGCAAGTGTGTGCTGTCATCATTCTTTCAGTTTGGGGCCCAAAGTGAAGGCTATAAAACTAAAGGTTGGTCTTAGTTTTGGTTTGGTTTGTTTGAGTCAGATCTTTCAGTCATTTTTGGTTTCGAAATTGAGTCATTTTTGAGCCAGTTTTCAATTCTGAAAATGAGTCAAGAGTCTTGTTTTGGTTTGTCAAAGTTATTGACTCCATAGCCCAATGGACGAAGGCACTGTCTACTTTCCCAGAGATCTGTAGTTCTTGGCACCTCCAAGGAGCTACCATCCCCATTGAAGCCAATGTTAGTGTCGGTATCTTCATCCCTCTGTCAGTGATCAAATTTCTCTTGTTGCATTACATATTAGGTGTCTCACTCAGTCAGCTGCATTCCATTAGGAGCATGGATCATCTGACAGTAGTGGCTTGTTTCTCATGTCCCTGATGTCCTTTACCTACTGGTATGTTTCTATCCATTAAGATCATTTGCAGTCACAAAGAGTCATTTTTAGTTCGCAAAGAGTCATTTTTAGGGTTTAGTGTCATTAGGTCTAGGGTTTCATTAATAAGGTTTTCAAAATCCCCAATAATGGTTAGCAGGCACATGAGGAGTTTGAAATAAGGATTCAGTACTAAAAATTTCATCATCATATGCTTAATAATGTATTTCTCTTCAAGTTTTCTCAGTTGTAATAATATTTTCACTGCCAACCCTGGTCACCTTTGTGAAGCTCCAGCCAATCCATTCCCTGCAGGACAAACATAAAGCACATCATTCAGTCAAAAAGCCAAAATGAAGCGAAACAGAGTTTTGAAAAGTGTCAAAATCTGAAACATTACAAAGTGGGTTTTTTTGAAATGAAGAATTAAAGATCCTTGGTATATAAATCATTTTCATGTTTCAAAAGCTAATTTGTATGCCAAGAGGACAGAGTGAGCTGAGGATAAACGGTGAAGAGCGAAGGAAGCAATTTGAAGGGGAAATTGTGCAAATTTCACTGCGCGACACATTGGCTAGGCAACGCGACGCATTGGGTTGGCCCTCACTGTGTTGAAATTACTCCTACGTGGCGCATAGGAGTTACGCAGCGCGTTGGGTTGGTTGCGCAACACGTAGGGCCGCAAAGAAATTTCATTGCCATTCCTCTCAAAACTTCAAATTTTATCGGTCACTCGCAGTCCGAGTAAGTCAATAAACGTTGTCAATGCCAATGAGCATGTGTCTTGTGATATCTATGAGGATTTAAACAAAAATTCAAAACCTATTATCTTATTCAAGGAATGCTGCTTTAGGGTTTATAATTTGGTTTTGTGCCTATCATTTCCACTTCCCCACCTTGTTATTCCCTCATCACTGTTATTCTAGTCCCATTAGCACAATTCCCCGTCCCTATATCACTCGTTCCCTATTCCATATTCCCATTATCCCATACTAATCACAAATTTCCCAAACCCAATCCCAAAAAACCTAGTGACTGCCCCTAAACTCTTCAATTGACAAATTTCAATTGGCATATCCCATCATTCCCCCTACCCTCTCCCTCCATATTCCCTCACATATTATCACACATCTGGCAACAAAAACCAAAGACACCAAACTCCTCATATTCATCTAAGGCAACATAGACTTTGGCAAACATGGAGAAAAATTCTTCTTATGACCGAGACAGTGACTCCACAACTGAATTGCATGCACCTAGGAGACCTCACAAGAGTGGCAGACATGTGAGGGAGGAGCCTACTTCATTGGTTGAGCTACAGGCCTGTCCTTTTGCTATTTCATGTTTCCAACAGCAGTCATGTTATCAATTTTGTGAGATGGTTGCTAGAGTTCACCACCATCATGAGCTGGCCCGATTGTTTGTGTTGCATTTACATAATGGCCAAGTCACTCTTGTAGGTGTGACATTCACTTTAACACCTGAAACTATCTCTCAAGCAACCGGAATTCCAAATGTTGGAGAGAAATGGAACAAAAGGCAGCAGGTGGACAGGGAACACTATGAACCATATATCAAGCCTAGTTTTTTGAGACAACTCAGTAGAGTTTTTCCTTTTCAGTTTCTAAAGGATTCATATGCTCCTTTGATGAAAATCATTATCAAATATTTCAGTTGTGAGGGTCGGTTTTCACGTCTCTTGCCTATCATATCAGGTTGCTAATGCATTTTACCAGGGTGATAATGATGAACCTCCCTTACTTCATATGCTGGAATATTGAGAAGATGACCACCCTCGTGCAAAGGAAAACTCCTGAGCAGAAGTATAGCAGTATCTATCACTTTGCACTCATCAAAATTGTGGTTATGCATCAGCTTGGCTTGCAGGATATTTCATGGGAAAATTTCATTTCTAATGATTTCTTCACAGCTTCTCAGGTACCTTCGAAGGATTTTCATGAGGCAGGTGAACCTTCATATCAACATGGAGGTCATGAGACACAGACCGTTAGTGTGTCGGTGTTTGTCACCTATCAAAGGGGCACTAGAGGGTTGTTTGCAGCAGCCAGGCAAGTATTATCTCCACCCGGGGTGGAAGGGGTCTCGCTTTCTTCATCAGCAGTACAAGTACAGGACAAGGGTAAGAGGCCAATACATGATGAGGGGCCTTCTAGAGGCCAGGATATAGATTTCATACTCGTTGATGATGATTTGGGCTCACCAAGCTCAAAGCTGAGAGATATTATTCAGGAGCAGAAGGTGGAAATAAACACTTTGTCCATCAAGTTGCAAAGAGCCCAATGGATAATCAACTACCTTGAGTAGAGAAACAAATAGCTATAAGATAAAAAAACTATTATGGAGTTGCAAAATATATGTGAGAACCGGCAAGCTGCCAAAAGGAGCCAAACCGAGATGACATCCATTGAGCAAGAGATTGAGGCTGATCACGAAACTTTGCTTGAAAGGGTAAATATTCATTTGGAAAAGCTGTTGGAGAAGGCCAAAAAGGAAAAGAACATGTTGAGGCACATGGCTAATCATTATTGGGCAAGAAATCATGTTTGCAAGGCATGAATCAAGATCCCGAAGGCTAAGTTGAAGAAGGCCTCAAAGCATCGAAAAAGGCAAGATAGACTTCAGATTTTGGCTGAGGCTTCCTTGGCCTAGCATAGTACATGATGGAGGACATTCAGCCCAAATTTCAAGAAATTTGGGACACATTTTGCAAATTTTGTTTTTTTTGGCCTAAACACAGATTTTTCAGCTGTATGCGTCGTGCCATTTGGCGTGCGCTTTTTATGGGAGGCTCCTCTTGGGTAAAAATTTATATTTTTGGATTTTTCATGAAAATTTATGCATGCCTACCTATGGCCAAGAGATTTTGACAGGTTTTGGGCTTCCAGAAGGGTCAAAAACACCCTAAAAATGACCTTTCTGCCCCTTTTTGGACACACAGGAAGCACTATTGAGAGAACTCATTTTTTGAGGGGAAAATGAATACCAAATTCAGAAATTCCACTTGTGTTAGAAAGAATAAAGATAGAAATTTCCAACAAGCCCACTTGGAGACAATCTGGACACCGGGAAGGCCTCCAAAATCAGCTCCAAACTGGCGCGACACATAGAGAAATCAGGGGCGGTGCATTGGGGATTTTTGCTCATTTTGGACTTAGTAACTCTGTTTTTCGCCTAGTTTTGGACAGTTTGACTTTCTTACTTCCAAATTTTAAACTCATGATGTAATTTGATGGATCTTGATGTAATTTTGTTAAATTTTTACTCATGGAGGTAGATTCATCCATCAAAAGGTGAATTGCAACTGAATGAATCAATTTCCTATCTTATAGAGGCAAGATGTTCCACTGCCTACTTTCTAGTTCTCAGTTTAGATTTTGTTGGAACAGCTCCTAAGCTTCTGAGCTTGAACCCTAGAGGTTGGCATGAGTTTTTGGTTGCTTATATATTGTAATTTTTCAGTCATTAGCAGGGGTTGGACACTTGGGATTGCTTTGAGCATCATTGTACATTCATCTCTTCAGTTTGGCAAAGGAATAGACCAGGGTTTGCAGCACTCCTTGGGATTCTTGTGGTATTTTGATTTGATAATGTGTTTTTATCTATAAATTTAAGTCTAATTTTGTTTCATGTATACCATTTTCCTTCTTATTTCTTCTTAAGTTAAATGAAGAGGGTTAAAGGTAGAATTCATTAGGGTTTGCAGTGCTCTACCTAGAGTTTGTTTAATTTTCTATGTTTTCAGCTGTTTGGAGAGGATTCCCGAAAAGTTACTTGCCCTATTCAACTCCTCACCGGTCCTGAGCTATCCATTTCATTCAAAATTGAAGTGTCAAAACAATTTCCTACCTTCCCCCATTCAGATCTCTGCAAAAACTAGGCCTCATTCCCCAGACCCAAAATCTGCCCTTCCCTTTGATCCAACAAACACCCTCAAAATCAAATCAAACTCTTTTACATATATACCTAGCCTAATATCAGCCTTTATTCAAGTCATATCAAGCCTCACTGATTATTTTTGTTGAGATTGACCAGGAGAGAGCCCTCTCCCGATCTGGTAGGGCTAGCTACCAGATTAAGCATGGTTTGATGTTACCCTAGACTCAGCCTTTCTCAGCCCGAGGTAGATTTAGGCTATAACATTTTTCACAAAGACGAACGAGCTCCCACAAGGTGATGAACTCGGCTAGAGGACCTTTCTCGCAGCCAGCCCCAAATCTACCCTTTATTTCGTGCCTTCCGTAATAGAGCACTAATATATTGGTCCATTCGCAGTGGCGCACTTGGGGCCGATCGATGGGGTGCTTGAGCGCGGGTGAGGTGAAGATGTCCTCATACTCCTCCACAAACTTGTCCATATGTTGTTTTCGTGTAGAGGAGCCCTGCCTAGAGGTCATGGCCATAATCTTCTTCTTGCCCTGAGGGCAGATTATCAAGAAAAAAAATTTCCCAGTTTTGGAAAGGAGCTTACTACATTTTTTTGAAGTAACCAAAAAGATGGTGGCAGGCGGTGCTACCTTTGGTATCTTGTTCAACTTATTTCCCAAAGAAATAATAACAAGGCGAGGTCAAGACTCATACACAGCTTGTATTTTCCAAAAGTATGGTTGGCCTAATAATACATCACAAACATCAAGAGGAGCAATGTCACATAATACCTCATCCGTGAAGGGCTTAATGTTGTAGGGAAGGCGACATTGATGGCTAATGTGGAGATCCCCTCCTTGGTGAAGCCACCCGATGGTGTATGGTTGTGGGTGTGCTATGGTCAGAAATCCCAACCGCTTCATGAACTCTACTGAAATGAGGTTCTTTTGGCTCCCACTGTTGACAATTAACTATAGAGGGGAACCCTTTACCCACCTTTAGGAACGGAAGAGGCGCTCCCCCTCCTTTGGATCTTTTGGTTCCTCATTCTAAATCTTTGTGGTGGCAACAATGGCGTTGGGCTCCACATCGATAATCCTCTTCCCTTTGTCATTCCCCTTGTCAGGTTCTGATTCAGAGTTGGAGCATGCATCTGATTCAAAAGCCTTCAGCTTGGCCACCAGTGACTGCTTGGCCCGACGCTCACTTGTGTTGTGAGTTGGGCTCTTATGGAACTCACACCACTTTCTCGTGTCCTTCTTTGGCTGCGTGGTGTTGTTCCTTTCTTGTGGCTTTGATGGGTTATCCTCGGTCGCTCGGCCTTGGCTTTGTCCTTTTTTCTGCTGTTTGGGGGCACCTTTACCTTTCTTCTGATTCACAGATCCAAAGTCTTGCTTCTTCTGTTTGAACTTCTGCTCAATATTAGTAGCATACTAGTATGTTGTGCCAAGTGAGGAGATGTCACACAACTCCATTTCCTCCTTAATGTATCGATGCAAAAAATTGTGGTACTTCAGCACCAAATGTTTCTCTGAATATTTGACACCCAATTTTTTGCATAGGGTATGGGACATATTCTTCAGCTCATGCACATATTGATCCCTTTGCTTCCGCAGTGTATTCCATTGTATGTAATTGTTCTCATATCTCCCCACGAGATAATATTTTTCTTTGATGGTGTCTCTAAAAGGATTCCAAGTGGATGCGGCCGAAAATAGGGAGGGTTCCCTCTCATCCCTTGGCTCACAGTAGGTTTCCCACCAGTCCTTGACATGGGGGGCGCCTTTGAGGAGTGCACAAGTAATCTTTTCCTAGTTGGAAAATTCAGGAACCAGGAAATAACCTTCTAATATATTCAACCATATATCTACGACGTCTACATCTATTTGGCCCTAAAATATGTGAATGTCAAAGTTTACTTGTACCTTAAAAGGAGTTGCGCCTCTAGAGTGTTTTTTGGATGCAAATCCACCGTTGGTGGGAAGTCATTGAAGGATCCGGGCAAAGATATTCATCATCACGTTCCTTTGTTTCTTGAGGGCCTCCTTGAGCAATATTTTTATAGGATATCCTTCTCCCTCATATTTCTTTTCTTCCCCCATGGGCAACTGTCGGGGTTTGTGAGGCTGATATTGCAAAGGTTCAACCAAATCGAGCCCTAACTCCTTATACCCCGTCCTCGTTGGGGACATGAAAAGAAGGATCAAGAAAGAGTAGACCACTTTGATACCACTAGTCCAGACTAATGTGAGAATTAAATAAAATAAAAAAATACAGATAAACACATAGATGCAACAAAATAAGACTTCATTTCATTAATATCACATAACTGAAATATGCTTACAAACATAATGGAAATACACTAGCTAGGGCACTGGTAGCTTATCTTTGAGAAGATATGTGGTGGATACAAGCCTCTGAACTGTGTGACAATGAGGCTCAAGGGCATTTATATTATTCAACAACATGGGAAAACCCTAAGCATCCAAAAGCCTAATTCTAGGAGATGAAGCACCAAAAATATGGGTCCCGTTTGGGTAAATTGGTACATCAACTTCCCAAAGATGTAACTTTAGCATATAATCTTTGTTTGATGTGAACAATCCCTCATTAGAAATATCTATCTGAGGAATAAAAATTTCAGGTGAAAAATATCAGTCAAAGATCCATGTTAATCCTAGATTTCCAAAAAAATGTCGTTTAGGGCCTCAAAACGGCTCTAGAAAATAAGGACCCAACAAAATGCCAAAAATAGTAAGTTGTGATATAATTAAGGAAAATGGAAAAATGAAAGAAACAATGGTGGGGAACCAAGTGGAATAGGTGGGTGGTGACCAATACCCACCTATATCAGCTGAGAAATTGATGAGGTCTATCAGATTTCCGAGGACAACAATGACTCATGGTTGGGGAGGATTTCAAGCCCATGAGTCATCACCACACGGCTTGGGTGAGCCAAGTGCCAAACACCCCTATGCCAGGGAAAATGATGGATGGGCACATAAAAAATAGCAATGGGCACAATGGGTGGGCACGCCTATGAACGAGCGCGACAGAACACTTTGCGACGAGTGCATTCAGGCGATGAGTGTGATGGGTGACCCGAGTGAACGTGTACTCCACCAACGTGACGATGTGATGAAAAAACAGCTGCAGTACGAAGATCAGTTGCGGATGAGTGGATGTGTGTTGTGAAACCAACTCCAAAAATAGAAGAAAAGAGATATCAACGCCTTAGAAATAAGCCACTTCGAGGGGGAAACCTCCAATACATTACATGAATGAACAATTCTTGGATGATACAAATTACAAAACCTCCTTTCTATATATAGGAGTCCATGGGCCACAATGTAATCCTAGCCGACCTAACAATAATAATTTAAGGGCACAATAATAACAATATGGGGGTTACAGGGGTACAATAATAACAATAAGGGGGTTACACTAACAACAATAAGGGACTATACTAGTAATATAGGAACCTAACATGCCCCTCTCCTTCAAAAAAGTGTTGTCCTCAATGCTTGAGTAGCTCTGGGTGCTTCTGTATAAAATTCTCATCCTCCCATGTAGAATCTTCAGTGGGTAAGTTCTTCCACTTGATGAGATACTCTCAAATTGATCGATTCCGTAGTTGTCGAGTTCTTTTTTCCATGACTGCTTCAGGTTCCAATATGATTTTCCCTTCCCCATCAAGTTCTGGCAATACTGTTTGAACTGGAAGATTTTCACCTATAACCTTCTTTACGCATGAAACATGGAAAACTGGATGTACTCGCGAAGAAGCAGGAAGCTCCAATTTGTATGCCATAGTACCAATCTTTTGCAACACCTTGTAAGGACCATAGTACTTTGGTGATAATTTATTATCCTTCTTAGTTTGCTTGAGGGACATTTGTTTGTATGGTTGTAGCCGTAAAAATACCCAATCTCCTACATCAAAACTTCTCTCGCTGCGATGTTGATCTGCCTGTTGCTTCATTCGATTTTGTGCCAAATTCAGGTTATCCTTTAAGAGTTGGAGAACTTCTTGCTGATGCTCGATGTGATCTTCCACTGCTTGAACCTTCGAATTTTCCCTTAAAGATGGTGTGATGGATGGTGGATGATATCCATAAAGTGCCATAAATGGGGTCATTTTTGCTGCAGTATGGAAGGAAGTGTTATACCACCATTCAGCAAGAGGTAACCACTTGACCCATTGTGTTTTTTTATCAGATACAAAACAACGAATATATCCTTACAAACATTTATTTACTATCTCAGTTTGACCATCAGATTGAGGATGATAAGATGAGCTATGAGCTAATTGAGTACCCAAACAAGAAAATAACTCCGTCCAAAAATTTCTAGTAAAAATGGGATCTCTGTCGCTCACAATAACCCTTGGGCTTCCATGTAGCTTTTGAATTCTGTCCGTAAATGTAGTAGCAACTGTACTTGCTTTAAATGGATGAGATAATGCACAAAAGTGTGCATACTTGGTAAGTCTATCAACTACCACCATGATGACACTCTTTCCTCCAGACTTAGGTAAACCTGTGATAAAATCCATTGAAATCTCCTCCCAACGTTGACTTGGAATGGATAAAGGTTGTAGAAGTCCCGGGGTCTTAATTGTTTCCACTTTATTCTGTTGGCAAACCAAACATTCCACCACAAATTTTTGAATATTAGATTTAAGGCCATCCCAAAAAAATTCTTTCTTCACCCTGTGGTAAGTTTTTAAAAATCCTGAGTGTCCTCCTAAAGGAGAAGTGTGCAATTCCAGAAGAATCTTTTTTTTTAGTTGGGAATTCTTACAAAGATATAAGCGATCTTTGTACCATAAGGAATCATTTTTCCAACTAAATGTATCAGATGTATTAGGATCTTGCTGCAACTTTTGAATGAGTGTCCATACATCTTTGTCCTTCTTCCATTCATCTCTTGCTTCGGTTATCCAATCTGGTTGGATAATAGATATGGCACAAAGAAATGCTTCCACCTCTTCATTCTTTCTTGAGAGTGCATCTGCAACAACATTTAGCTTCCCTTTTTTGTAGATTATTTCAAAGTCATAACCCAACATCTTTGTGACCCATTTTTGCTTCTCTTCTAAAGCTAGTATTTGTTCCAAAAGTGTTTAAGACTATCATGATCAGTTTTTACCTTGAAGTGTCTTCCCATTAGGTAAGTTCTCCATTTCTTTAGTGCATGCAGTATTGCTAACATTTCCTTCTCATAAATAGATTTCTGTAAATACTTTCCTTTGATTGGACGACTTTCAAAAGCAATGGGTCTTCCTTCCTGCATTAAAACTGCACCAATTCCATTTCCTGAGGCATCACATTCCACAATAAAGGTTTTTGTGAAATTTGGC